>BGZK01002226.1:0-70712 GCA_005406025.1 Eumeta japonica | reverse complement strand
GGTTTTACCGAGACGCCGACGGACGCCCGCCGCAACTACTGACTCTAACCTCTGACTTGATATCCATTATTCATTAAGAAATTGTAATTTATTAATGGAACTGTAAGAGGATTTTGTAATAAAAATATAGTTTATAAAAATCTTCTACCGATTTTTTCAAAACATCAAACTGGATGACAATTAAAAATTTCTTTTAAGTTTAATAATATCAACAAAGGATTTCGTTTAACATAATCCGCCTATAAGAATAAGATTTTCTTCATTAAAAAATCATTTAGAAATGTAGGGACGACAACTGTAGCTTGTTTTTAGAAAGGACACTTAAAACTAGAAGAGACTAACGATATCTCACAAAGTCTTTTGTCAAAACAGTTTTTGAAATGCCTCAGCGATCACAGTTCTAATCCTCCACAGAAATATCGAACAAATCGTCTTGGTCATTTACATCTGCATTTCAATAATTATTTTGTCACAACATAGTTTTATACCAGCACGAAATAAATGTCAGAATCGACTAAGCGACAGAATTGATGGATCATAATAGTCACTCGCTCATCTCTTGTAAATATCTCCTAGACACAAAGTGCACTTTGCCCCCGGTAGTGGGGTGCTCCGCGAGCGGCTCGACTTAGAGTGCAGCTTCTCGCCGTTTCGAGACGGTCGCGCCGCTCGCTAATTTTGTGCTATTAAAAGCCGACGCAACCGCTACCGGATAGCTCCGACCTAACGTAATATCTGGAGTCATCCTACTGCCCCGACCGGAGGGAGGTTCTCGATCCCGACACCACCGAGCGACGAGCCGCTTGCGCGCGGGAGTCGCGAGCTCGGGCCGCGCCGACGGAGGTCCGCGTCGCCCGCGCCGCCCGCGCCCTCCCCGCCCGCTATATCTTTACGATATGAAATGTCTTCCGAGATTCACATTCAGAAAGCATTTCGTGATAAATTATCGTCTCGGCTCGGATTTGATGCATAGGCCCTCCGCGGCGGCCGCCTGCGGTGTGAATACGAACCGCCTTATAGTGTTACGAGTCTGTGTCGTTTTCGCATTAAATAAATGAATTTAAAATGTCAGAGAGAAATTAAGGCTATTTCTTTTTATAACAATTCACCACATTTAAATTTCTAATAGAGATTCAAACCTCCGACCTTACATTTTCAACGACGTTTGATAGCGCGTCGGCTGCAGACGTTATATCATACTTAACATCATCAAAATGATATTGTTATTATTTTTAATAGTCACTCTTGGTGCTTCAGATTTTATTTTATGAAACCAAGTAGATTAATATCAGCGACTCCGTTAACATGATAGCACTGTCACCTGAGAGCAGATGTGAATACCCCAAGTGTAAGAGTCACCAGTATGAAGATCGACAGTTCGTTTTATTGCCAGTTTCGGTTAACGTTGTATTATTGATAGCTATATTCATTTCGCGTCCTTCTCATTTTTTTCTTAAAGTTCATCTCATTTCTCCATGTATGGATCAACCATAAAAGTATTTAAATTGGTTTTAACCCTGCACATTCTAAACCATATATTACATACGTTTGACACATTTAAACCTCATGTTGAATTACTTACTTCTAGAATCCCGAAATTGATACTTGTCTTTAAAATCTTACGTCACATTGTTATTCGAGTCTTCCTCAAATCTGTATATTTCTCACTGTGTCAGTCACTCGTTGTCTACTGCATCACCGCTTGGGAAAGTACTTACAAAAACAATATTATTCAACATAAACACGCCCAAAGAATAATTCTAAAGGTCAGTAACACCTCTTTCTTATAGATATCTCACGGTAAAACTCTACCAAGTGAATAATGTGCTAATGACTAGATATTTATTCATTTTGTATACCTTATTGACACAATACTTTGATGTAATACATAGTATCCTGTCCCTTAATAAATGAAAAGTTTTAGCCCCACTTCGTCGGTATCGACCTCCTTTGCTCAATATTTTTACCTTTTCTCGGATCTTTTCCTCTACAACATAATCATATGCACTACATTTTCTCTTACTTATTTATGAACGCAAGAAGAAAGTCATCTTATTTGTGAAGCAATTTACTTATGATGACACAGGCTCCCTAGTATAAATGAAACAATAACTTATACTCGCTATGAAAAGATTTCAATCTAATCTGTAGGTGTTTACGGATATAACACCACATATCACACACACACACACACACACACTCACTCATACACACCCTTGCACACGTGCAACCACACTGTATATATACACATACACTTTATAAATTGAGTTGGAGAACCAGGTGACCTGTAACAGATATTTATGAGTACTTTAGACACCAGATTCCACAATTATGTACTTTTTGTAGAATAAAGAAATTATTACTTTTATGTTACCATTACTAATATTGTAAACATGTTGAAAACTTATAGATAGTTTGAAGATACATTCAGAAATAATAGATTGGAATAACGGAATTTGATTGTACATGAAAAATATATAAGTTATGTAGTATGATATTATATACTTTTTAAATATTGTTTATGTAAATACATAAACAATATTTAAAAATTCATTTGAAAATGGAACTTTTGGGCTGTAGAGTACAGCTTGCTTCATCTAACTGTCAATTGTTTTCTTATTATGGCGTTATTTTAAAAATTGCAAGTCTTCATAACAAGGGCTTTAACTCGTGAAAGTTTTTGTAGTATGATATTCTACGATTTTAAATATAATTTGTCAGCTCGACTTTGAACTGATTTTGGTGATGAAGCACAATGCAAGACAACTTTTTATAACTGGTTTGCAGAATTCAAGCGCGGTCATATCTATCTCAGTGACGAATTTCGTGACGGTCGCCCGTCCGTCGCTGTGAACAACAAAAACATCGATGCTGTGCACCGAATCATCGAAACAAACAGACATGCGACCAACTACGAGATTGAAGTATGTATAGACGAGTTAAATACAATCAATCCTACACAAACATTTGGGTACGAAAAAGCTGTACTCGCGGTGGATCTCACATAATTTGACTGAGACTTAAAAAACGGACCGCGTCACTTAGTGCAATGCCATGCTACCAGTTCAAAGAAGGAGCGTCAAATTTGGTGTAAAACACAGTGACAGGTGACGAAACATGGATTTATTGTTACAAGTTCAAAACAAAGCAGCAGTCGACCGTATGGCTTTATCGAAACCGACCAAAATGTTGCCCGAGCGGAGTGCCTCTAAACGGATGATTTTTTTTTATTAAAACTAGACAGGTGCTTACTCTTGTTTTCGATAATTGTTGTACCGTGAATAGTGATTGGTACACGACCATTTGTTTGCCGGAAGTTGTTGACGAACTCCGTAAAAATAACCGTAAACGTCGTATCATCTTGTATCACGACAATGCCAGTTCTCACAGGGTCAAACAGACAAATAAATTTTTAAAGTATAAAAACGTAGAACTTATGAGCGATCCTGGATACAGTCCCGACATGGTACCTTGTGACTTTTTTTGGTTTGCAAAAATTAAGAACTAATTACGCGGTCAACCATTTTCATCACCAGAAGCGGCTATCGAAGACTATAAAGAACATGTTTCCGAGGTCACCAGGGAGAAGTGGCATAAATGTTTTCAAAATTGGTTCATTTGTATTAAAAAGTGCATTTATGCTTATGGAAAATATTTTTAAAAGCCATAAATTCACTTTTAACCATTGATAGTATTTTTTTCTCATTCTCAGAAATTTTCAGTGCACCTATATGTACAAACCTCTCTCTCTTTCTCTGCGTGAGTGTGTGCGTGCTTGCGTGTGTGTGTGAATGTAATACAGTTTGATTTATTATATTATTTTACTGCGTTTAGTGCAGTAGGGTAAGAAAACAGCGTAAGAGTTGAAGGACAAATATATTTAATAGAAAAAATATCATCGCTATGGAATATCAATTCCATATCACTGCTGCGGCCGCAGGGCGAGGCCGCGCGCGGGGGCGCGCGGGGCGGCGGCGCCGTGATCCAGTCACGCCTCCAAAGTTTCCCGGGCGCGCGCTCGCCGCCCAGCGTATATGTTTCATGAAAACTCACTTATATTCTTCTTCCTCGTGAATAAGTATCGATCGGAAGACGTATAACAAAGTTAGTGCACCGCTTCGGAAGCTTCCGAGGGTCGGTTTCTTAAGAGAAAATAAAGCGATGTCATATATTTTCGCTAAGGAAGCGATACCGCCCATACCGCTGTATTCCTACTACTAGGAATACAAATTATTTTTTATAGAGGTTGCACAGTGACCGTCTCCTACGTTGCCGTGTGACGTCACTCGCGCCGGTCCGTCCCGCGGCGGTGCTCTCCGCCCGGCCAATTCGAGAACGTTATCTCTGTTGTTTGAGTGTTCGATATCTGTGGACGGCCACGATGGCGTCCTCTATGCATACAGTATTCCTTGGCGAATTTAATTCTAGAACGCGTATTCGTTTCCTCGTAGCCTTCGATCGTTTTAAGTACATCGTGCGTTCGGTTGCGACCGAGGGAACTTCGGTTCCTTTCGAATCGGCAATGCATTCGGTACCGTTCGAATCCGATATCACCTATTAAGAACGTGCGATAGGGTCGCGTATTCGTCGTCGAGATAAAGCCGGTCCCCTCCGGACGAAATTGCGCGTCCGCATTGTTATGTCCAATTACGCACATAAAATGTTTGGATGGCGCCGGCGGCCGGGGCGCCCCCGCGTCCGTGGCGCAGGCCCTCTCGCGCCGGGCACGCCAGAGGAGCGCTCCGTAGGAACTTTTCCGCGACCGCTCGTAATAGAATCAGTTCTCTGACTTAATCTATTGAAAAATCGCTAGAATAAATTTTTGCGCTGTCATTGAAATTTTAATGAAAAGAAGGCAATCGTTGTAGCCCTTTATTATATTAATTCACCGAGGTGGCCCTTTCGAGCGCTCACTCAAATTGTTTTCCTCTTTCAGAGCTTAATTTCCGTAAGCCTCCTCGACGGGGCGCTATAATTGTTCAGTAATTCGTTAAGTGCTTCGCCATCAAATAATACTCGAATCGATTCATAATCATTTCATACTCGAACAAAACTTCTATTTGGATTTAAACATTTTAGTAGTGGAATTTAGGATTGAATTTGTATAACCATATTAATATATTTAAATCGAGCATTTTCTCGACCAGTTCCATCTAGTGATTAAACAATTTTCAAATAATTAAATTGAATGATTTTAATGACACAAGAAAATAAAATAATAACCAATTTAAAATAGACAACAAGGAGACGTCCATAATTATGGGGAAAACTTCTATCGTTATTACTTCTATGTTCGTGACAACGAATTTTCAAAAGAGCGCTCACGACCTGCCCGAGAGCCGCCGTCGGCGGACACAAGAGGTAGCTGAATGAACCCCTTTGGGCTCGCAATAGGGAGTTCTTTAAGTGCAATCGTGTTACTTTGTGTAATGTATAAAAATTAAAAACAGGATGGGGCGCAGAATTAAGAGCGAGGACCCACGGCCTCGTCACGTCAAAGCAGAAATCGATTGCGATTCTAATATCGAATTGCACGCCCAAATTGTTAGGCGTAAAAATGATATTCTTATATGCAATTTTGAGCGACTTGAAAGCATTAGATTAAATTAAAACCTTGCACAGTTATTGAAGACCGATGACTGTACAATAATATGGTATAATTGGACTGATCTGACGATGGAGCCAGAAGGTACGCACAGGAACTCCATAACGGAATAACATATCCTAGTCGTGTTTGAGCTTGTCAGAATTGTCTTGAAATGTACTCTCACCGTGAGTAAATTTCAGGGTCTGATGATGAGCCGGAAGGTAAGCACTAGCACTCCATAATAGAACAACGTAGTCTGGCCTTATTTAGGGTTAATGGAATTTTTTAAGTGCACTTTGGCCATAATTGGCTTTCAGGGTTTGATGATGGAGCCCGACGTTTGACACCGGAACTAACATATCATAACAGAACAATATATCCTAACCGTATTTGGACTTACTGGAATTGCCCTGAAATGTAATTCAACCATGATTGACTTTTAAGGTCTAATGATGGAGCTTCCAAACTTCCAGTTTCATCATCAGACCCTGAAAATCAATCGCGATCAAAGTGTATTCTAAGACAATTCCAAAATCGCGAACACCGCTCGGATACGTTGTTCTATTATGGAACACTAGTGTCTACTTTCCGGCTGCATCATCAGACCCTGAACATCGTTCATGGTCAAAATACATATCAAGACGATTTCTATAAAACCAAATTCGGCTAGGATATATTATTCCGTTATGAAGTTTCTGTGCCTACCTTCTAGCTCCATCATCAAATCAAACCAATTATACCGTATTGTTGTAATGTCATTGGACCTCGATAAATGTGAAAAATTTCATTTAATCTATCGACTTACGTAAAAAAAAATTATTCACTTTATACAAAATATTAATGACGGAAAAACGATTGTAAATTACTTGAGAATCACCACAGACCGGGTTTTGGTTTGAGAGCGTAATTTTAGAATAATTGCAAAATCGCGATCCCTAACGGTTTTTGAATTTAAATATTCGATTAAATTTCATTTTGATAATTTAGGGATTTCATAGTTAAGGCAACACTTAACAGAAAGACAATTAGCATTTCGAAACATCAAATCGAGAATGACTAAAATGAATTTAAAATCATGCGAAATCAGAAATCAATTTCTTTTAAATAATAAGGCCGCGGGAAGGAAATTAGGAACGGGACCGCGATCGGAAAGAGAGCGTGATCGGAATCGAAATGAAGAGCAGTGCCGGAGCGCGCGCCACAGCGGCGGGCCGTGCGCTAGGGGGACGTGTCATGACAGACATGTTTGCAGCAGTGAGTGTGATTTCGGGTTAAGAATATGGTTTTTGTAGTATGGAATCAAGAACGGGGCTGACATAGGGATCACGGTTAATAACGTTATTGAGCGCTATAAAAAATAAAAGAATTCGTTGTATGTCCACACGACCGGAATCACGGCTGAACTTCGAAATATGAATAATCATATTTCGTAAAGAAACGAAATCTAAATCGAAATCTGAATTGGAATCAAAAGTAGAACGAAAATTGAAGTCGAAAACAGAGATAATACCGGGACAGTGGTTAACAGAGTGGTCAGTGAATATAAATGATGTAAGGTTTGATGTCCACACGGACGGAACCGCGGGAAAAAGCTAGTTTTTGAAAACTGATACGAATGAAATTTGAATCTGGCCGAATGACACAATAACGAGTGCTAGTGAATTACTAAGTTAAGTGATTACGTATGTAATTTTTTTTATTATGATTACGTATATTTTTTTTTAATTTTACCTCGTTCTATGTACCGTATGTCCAATTTTACTGTGACGTGTGTGAGAGGAGTAGTCCATAAAATTTTCTGAACTCGTCCCGAATTATAAATTAAGATATTACGAAGACCGAGCGGACGACGGCCGAATCATTTGTTATACCAATGAATATTTTATATTTTTTGAGAGAGCACATCTTCAGATTCAACCGGAAACTTAAGGGAAGAAATGAATATACGACCTAAAATTATGGTCGATTGTAAGCTGGTGCAAACGTCTCATATTTTTTATGATAATAGTCTAAAAACATTTAGGCTATTCTATCGACCTATACCAAAATCTAATTAGCTCTTTTCCCCAAACGGTTGCACCAATGGTCGAAAACTGCATAAAAATCGGTTGAATTATTCAAGATATATCGCTTAAGACATATTTTTCAAAAAGTGTTTTTTTTAGAAATTTATTTTTTTAACTACCCAACTAATAAATTCCACAATATAACCAGTAGTTTTCTTTAAAAAACCACATCAATCGTTGCATATTATATCAGAATTGGTTCGTTTGTTTGAAAGATACGGTTAATGAAAAACTCTAAAAAAAGGGTTTTTTTTTTAAATATTCGTTTCTCGCAAATATTAGGTAGTCGGTCATCGTTTTCTGTTTAAAACCTGATAAATGTCGATATCGATATCGCGTCGATAAATATCATACCGGATAGTTTCAGAGAGTCATGTAGAGTCAATCGTTTTTCAGATTTTTTTTTAATTGCACGCCTCATAAGCGGAGCACATGAGGTAGTGCTCTACTCTCGCCTTACGAAAAACGAATGATTTTTTGAACTTTAAATGTCTTTATTTATTACATGTTGCACTTGTAAAATAATGTATGCACTCAAACGGCAAGAATAATCACTGATTTTAATATCTGTAATATCTTCAAAACACATTTTGTTATAGAACATATTTTAAAACTGTTTTAAAATTTTTTCGTGGACGTCCGTCATCTGTATGTGGATCCTGTATGTGGTCACGATAACGAATGAAATACTTCACTAATCGAGTGTTTTTTTCATTCGCTTTAGTATGCATCTGAATAGAAGCCTATTGAATTTCACTGTCTAATTCGGTGTAGTTTAATTGATATTTAATAAACAAAATTTTGACGAGTCTTTTAGTAAAAAAATTTTTTTTTATTAAATCTTAATCTAGAGAACATAAGAAACCCGAAGTGTGACTGTCTTTTTTATTCTCAATGTTTAAGTAAAAATTTTGACACGACGGTAAGTATTTTTTTTAATTCATTTCAATTAAAAAAAAAAACGACGATTACGTAGAAATTTAGATTTTACCAAAATTTGTTAATATATAGAATTTAGAGTATTGAACAATGCATACCAAGTAATTTGTAATCATTCATAAAGAGTGAGCTCCAGTCATTCGTCGGAGCTGACATACACACTTTTCTTTAGTAAAAATGGAGTAACCGCTATGAGGCGTGCACTTTTGGATTTTCCAAATTTTTTTCAACTATAATATCTTTGGAACACGTTTAATTTTGATCTTCTTTATGAGATTTGACGAATTTTTTTAAACAAAAAAGTGACTAAGCTACAAACACCAATCCATCAAGAATTTCAGGTTATTTAAAAAAAAAGTCTATTTGACGAATTTTCCGTTAACGTTATGTCTCAAATCAACCCATCGGTTTTGATGTAGTGTGCTACGATCGCCGTTGTTTGTTATGAAAAAGAGCTGACTAGAATTTGGAATTTGTGGCTAGAGTAGCATAAAAAACATTTTAAAATAAAACTTTTTAAAGATTTTCTTCATCAATATCTCTTGAAGGAATCAACTTATTTTGATGAATTTTACAGAGACAGACGTTGTTTTTTTAATGGCGCGTTCATAGTGGCGCATCCGTTTGCAAAATTGTTTTAATTCGTATTTTTTTTTTAAATACCCGGAAGTCATTGTGATTATGAAAGTGTGAGATGACACTTGATATCTTTGACATTATTATTTAATCAACAAAACTATATAGCCTAAAAGAAATGTATTTATTACAATCAATTAATTTTTTTATATTCTTTATAATATTTCGAATCAAAAAAAGTTCTCATGCCCATCATCGTATCTCCAACCCATTAATTGTTATGAATTTAATAAAAATGATAACCGCCGAAAATCCAATTTTTTTGATTTAATTAATATACATACCTTAAAAATTGAAATGCTATTATTTTTAATTATTCATCAAAAATTTCAACTATATTAAACAAACTAGCCTAAATAGATTTTAAAAATTATGTGTACTTTTATGTTTTTTTACGTTATAACAATATACTCTTTTTCATTCTCATCTCGATGTATGCGATGAGTAATAGAAAGGCAGACGGCGCTTTTGATATATTTTTTTATTTTTTAGCGGTAGTATGTTTAAAAATAACATTACTGCTTTTCATATGAATTAATTAATTTTACCAATTCGTAGTTTAATGTAATGAGATTTTTATTAATTTTTTCGAAAACTTTTGCAGTCATTAAAAGTGATAAAAATAATTTAGCTTAAAAAGAAATCATTTTCAGAATTTGTATAGAAATTAAACTTCTCTAACTTACTTTTCAATAAGGTAAAAGAATACAAACATACCTGTTGTGATCCCTGAGAAATTTCTACGCTTAGGAAGCATATTGTTGTAACGTAAAAAAAAACATAAAAATAAACAGGATTTTTAAATTTATTTAGACTGTTTTGTTTAATACAGTTGAAATATTTGGTAAATAATTAAAAATAATAGCATTTCAATTTTTAAGGTATATTAATTAAATCAAGAAAATTTGGATTTTCGGCGATTATCATTTTTTTTAAATTCATAACAATTAATGGGTTGGAGATACGATGATGGGCATGAGAACTTTTTTTGATTCGAAATATTATAAAGAATATAAAAAAAATTAATTGATTGCAATAAATGAATCTTTTAGGCTATATAGTTTTTTGTTGATTAAATAATAATGTCAAAAGATATCAAGTGTCATCTCACATTTTTATAATCAGAAAGACCTACCGAACACTAAAAAAAAATTACGAATTAAAACAACTTTGCAAACGAATGGGCCACTATGCTCTAGTTTATAAGTATAATAACTGGACAGATTTTACAATTTCTCGACACGATAGTTTAAAAAATATTTTTTTAATAATGTTTCTCTAACTATACGTCTTGAACAAATGTACCGATTTTTATTCATTTAGCAACGATCAACGCTATTTTTTAAGGAGTACAGATGGACAGATATTGAAATTTATCGATACAGTAGTTTATAAAGTAATGTAAAAAACCCATTAAAAATGTATTAACCAACGACATCTCTTGAAAAATTCAACCGATTTTTATGTTATTAAAGCAGTCGATGCATCTGTTTCAGGCAAAGAGCTAATCATATTTTGGTATCGATCAGTAGACTAGTATAAATGTTGTTTAAAAAACATTTTTCCAAAACCACTAAATTTTAAATTCCTCGAAATCTACCGGGCGAAATCGGTTTAAGTTTTCAGGAAGTCTTACTTAAGTAGACACCTTTTAAATACTGAAAACTGTGCTTCGATCGGTAATTCCGTCAGATCATCCACTTGCATAGCCTCGGCAGCCCCGATCCAGGTGTACTGGCGCCGTCGTCGATCTTAGGCAGTTATCTTCAAATACTGTGTAACAACATCATTATAATAATCACCTCAAATCAATAGTACTAATGTAGTTTCATGATATCTTACGACGAGCGCAATCAAACTGATAAAATTCGAGGACATGCCATTCATTGAGATTAGTTCGATGGTTTCTAGTGTACGATGCATGAAACTATAGCACTTACATACATACCCCGTGAATCCCGTAACCGTTGTTTTTACTTTAGCCGTAGTCGGTTACAGGCCTCGAGGTGTGCGACGTCCGGAGTACGCGTACGAGTCCTCGCTTACGGCCGCTGTTCAGACAAATATTCTAATCTGACAGCGACACTCGAAGCGTTACAAATAAACATTTCCTCGATTTAATGAGACGCCCGCACACGAAATGATGTTTCATTTCAACTTATTACTTGCTCATCATTACTTTGTATTTATAATATACGAAATTAAGTAGCCGTTGAAACGTAAGTTATTACTCAAAACGAATTAATTATTCCAAATTAATTAAATATATAAATTAAACAACTATTTCAAGTTATGCATATGATATTAGAAATAAATGATTAAAACTATATATCCTTTCAAAATGGAGGAATTTTTTAAACTAAATATTTTTTCGAAGTAAATTTATTTAAAATGTAAGCGGACAACTGTCCGTTTTGGTCCACGTCATTACGTGAACCGAAAGATGAATTATCGTGGAAGGATGAACACAGACACTCCGCACACTTCCTGGTCTGTTAATGTTTTCAGCGGATACTTTAAGAGAAGTTAAGTCGGCGCGTTGCGCGCAGTCTCGGGGATGTAATTAATGGATCGAGCTCCCTGCGGACTACAATGAATAAAAAATTCTTCGCGCAGATCAAGTTTAAAAAATGTTTATTTAAGATGAGACCTATAAAAATCGTTATCGATGTAAGCCGAAGCTTCCTGTCGGTCTCAACACTCGGAATATGAAATGGCGTCGTCGACTGTGTGCGGATCGGGCCTGCGTAAAACGAACGTAAGTGTAAAACAAAACAGGTTTGGACGTTGGACAGTCAAATTTCAATTCCAACGTCCTCGTTTGTAACCGAAACTACTGACAAAACCCTGTTCGTCTACCCATATGTATAATAAAATCATCAATGAGCCGTATTTGTACATTCTTCCAAAAATACAATTTTTGTACGTTGTACATGTGGTACTTAGGCCTAAAAATTGTTTTTGAATTCTCGTCTGGCCGTGCGTTTGAGCACACTAATCTCAAAACCTGCTTAACCGAATTAAGTAGCGGGCTTCCCGTAACACTTAGTATTTGTTACATTGCAATCGGTTAACAAACAAAAAAGTTTTGTTAATCTATACATAATTATATACGGTAGTAGTAGTTTTATTAAAATAATTAAATAAAATAATTTATGAAAACTATACGTATGACTGTACATATATTCTTAAATATACTTATTTCGTAATTCAAATTATTACACTTAGCTAAAACCACTTCATACAGAACTTTCGATTGTTTTACTGTGTTTGTTTAAAATCCTGTGTTCTAAATAACTAGCTTCGGTTTTACTTATAAGTAGTTATAATATGGCCTAAGTTTTATTTGGATACTAGCGTTTGCCCTGAATTCGTCCAAATTGAAACCGAGACCGGCGACGGAATCTGAGATTCCAATTCCATAAGCGAGACGGTAAGCAGAATCTAGATTCGAGACCGGGAAGGATCGAAATCAAGAACGAGACCAACATCCAAACCGTGTGTGGGGATTAATTAAAATTAATAGCATAAATAAAATCAAAATGAAAGGCAGTACCGAAAGCAGATTTGAGAACGGAATCAGGATCGGGTGCGAGACCGAAAGGGATCGAAATCAAGAACGAGACCAAGATCCAAACCGAGTGTGGTTCTAATTAAAAATAATAGCATAAATAGAATCAAAATGAAAGGCAGTACCGAAAGCAGATTTGAGAACGGAATCAGGATCGAGTGCGAGACCGGAAGGGATCGAAATCAAGAACGAGACCAAGATCCAAACCGAGTGTGGTTCTAATTAAAATAATAACATAAATAGAATCAAAATGAAAGGCAGTACCGAAAGCAGATTTGAGAACGGAATCAGGATCGGGTGCGAGACCATCGAAATCAAGAACGAGACCAAGATCCAAACCGGGTGTGGGAATTAATAGCATAAATAGAATCAAAATGAAAGGCAAAGCAGATGAGAACGGAATCAGGATCGAGACCATCGATCGAAATCAAGAACGAGACCAAGATCCAAAGCGAGTGTAGGTCTAATTAAAAATAATAGCATAAATAGAATCAAAATGAAAGGCGGTATCTAAAGCAGATTTGAGAACGGAATCAGGATCGGGTGTGAAACCAGAATCGGAATGAACTTAAATCAAAACCTCGATCGGGAACGAGAACGTCATCATACGATATATAAAATGAAGAAATTCGTTCTATGTGTACGCAGGCAGAGCCGCGGGCGAAAACTTGTACAATAATAAAATATTGAATAAAAATTATTGTCTAATCTATTTTCTAAATATTATACCGCCCCTAAAACATAAATCAATTCAGGGTCTTATTATATGGAATGCCGTCCATGATTTTTCAAAATAGTCGATATTATTGTGTTTACAAAAAAATATATTATCTCCCCACTGCGGTAAAAATTTACAAGCCTTCAAGCGTCGGATAAACATAACTAAGTCTAATTGGACATGAGTACATAGTGCATACGTATGTATAAACATATTTTTTATATGCCATCTTCCCTATCAAAGATCTATGATAGTGAAATGGCAAGCTTCACTTTTATTTCGTAAATTATTGTATGAACATAGTTCGGGGGGCCGCAGCCCGCGGGGCGTCGGCCGGGGCGCGGGCGGCGGGGGCGGGACGACACCGGACGCGCGACACAAACAGAATGTCTCCGCTTCCGGCGCGCGCCCTACAAAGGCACCAGTCGCCGCCCTCGGCCTCGAATACGACACTCGTTTTTATTCGATAGAGATATTTCATACACTGCTCTACGTCAAACAAATGATGTAATTACGCTCGAACGATAAAAAATGTGTATATTGGCATCCGTCAACGGTACAAAGTTTAAACAATTGATGTACAGACAATACAAATGATGGCTAATACGAACAATATACACCTTGGTCACGTAGGCCAGACTTAAGCGTTTTTTTACTCATAAATTATTCACAGAAGCCCTGTAACGTCTTAGCTACAGTGTTCTTTTAAATTTTTGCAATCGTTCCATCATTTCTACACATTAATGAAATATTCCAAAACGAAGTAAACATATACCTATTCATTTTATAATTCACTATATACATTATGGGAGTAACATGTTTAAACTAACGTCGTGTATATAAATAATGAACATATAGTTGTTGAGTAGATACTTATCAATACGCGTACATTAATTTTATTTCTTTTTTCTTACACGTTTCTTGACTGTGTGCCTTAGGAATATTTAAATATATTTATCTTTAATCACCAGTTATGCATAATGTTGAGACAGCCGATAAAAATCGAGAGATCGGCCGTCAAGTCTCTCGCCATTTACATTTCATATTTCAAACGTCCGCACTTCCGCACCGCCGCCCGCGGCCGGCGCGCCGCACCACGAGGCGGCCGCTTCAACCTGAAACATGTGCAAGTGTATATTACATGATATGAATGTTGGCAGAGTATGAAAATATAAAAAAAGTTTAAATTTTGATGTAATATCGACAAATACTGCGTGTGCCGGGCGTCCCTATTCGGTATTGACTACGATACTTCAGTTATATAGCGTCAGTATAAATCAGTTATATTTTTTTCATATTCGAGGGGCAAACGAATAGACGAGCTATTTAAAAGTGGGTGGTCACCGCCGCCCATGGACAAATCTCGGACATGGACCTCGGGGAAATCACGATTATATTGCCGGCTTCTTAAAGGAAATAGAATATCTAATGTAGAGGGATCGGACTGACGGAGGGGGAAAAAAGGAATAAGCCACCGGAACTCTCACTCTGCACAAAATAAAGAACGAAACAACTTCTATTCGTATTCTGTGAAAGTGTGGTATTCTACCCGATTCAGCGACAGTAAGGTTCTGTAATAGTAGTCTTGAAGCCCTAACGCCGTTAGCTGTTTTAAAAACTGTGATAATTATTATTTTATTATATCAATAATATTATATCAAAATGTTCAATTCATATCTGACGGTCAGTGACCACACAACGAAGAGTAGTACATTTTTCTACATTTACATTATTACATTTCTAGTGATTACGTAATTTATTCTTCACACGACACCATCTGGTCCCAAACTAAGCAATAAGGTTGGTGTTATAGGTTCTCATAATAAAATATGGCGAAATCTGTACATTATAATATATTTTAAACATTTCGATTTCAATAATATTACTATCAATACAGAAGCCGAATCAATAGTTTGTTTTAATTTTTTCGTCTGTATGCACTCTGACGGCGCACTATGAAATTTTATGTGATTTTCGCACAAAAGGATTAACATAGAATAGACAAATATTGAGAAAGTTTTAATTGCATAATGTTAGAAATACTGAAAGGATTTCGTTACAATAATTTCAGACGGCTGTCACTCTTTGAAATAGACTGCAACATGAAAATTGGAAAACCCATTACATAAATAAACGAGTGGGTCGTGGGACACCCTTTAGGGACGAAGTTCCTTATTATAAAAATATTAATATTAAGTTCTATTCGAGGTATAAAGATAAATAATTATTCGGGTATACATTTTTTATTATGATTTTTTTATCGATTTAATTAAAAGAAAAAGATTAAATGAATAAACTCAATTACTATAAATATAGTCGATATATTTAATAAAAATTTAATTTTCAGTTTTTGATAAACATACTGCATTACTGAATGCCGGGTGTTATTCATCGACATAAAGTCATTTGTCGCGGTTATTTCTTCTCGTTCTTTATCTTGTACATTGTCGGAATTATATATTTCTGAAATAAAAAGAAAACAGTAAAATATGCTATGTAACTTTGACATTCTTTAATAATACAAATTATACAAATATTTATTTATAAATAATTTATTAGTTAATAATAAAAATGAATAAAATTAATTTTTATTCATTTTATTGTATAATTAATAATAGTAATAATTAAATTGATGTCAGAGAAATTAAATACTGTTATTTCGAACAAAATTTAATTATACTCAATAATCTCATAAACAGAACAAAATTGAAGTAATAAAAAAACACAAGCTATGCTTAGATGAAACGTTAAGCTATGATGAAACGTTAGTGGAATAATATAATAATAATAGCAAACTGCAATAAAGATAACAGTCATCACGTAGACTACATCGGACACTGTATAGCCATCATACATAGACTATACATAAAAATCTTACGCTTTTATTTAACGTTACGGACGTTCTTTGCCGGCTAGGGTACCCTCCGCAACGCCCCATTAGGAACTTCGTTCCAAAACAGTCATAACGTAGACTACACATGGGACACTGTATAGCCATCATACATAGACTATACATAAAAATCTTACGCTTTTATTTAACGTTACGGACGTTCTTTGCCGGCTAGGGTACCCTCCGCAACGCCCCATTAGGAACTTCGTTCCAAAACAGTCATAACGTAGACTGCACATCGGACACTGTATAGCCATCATACACAGACTATACATAAAAATGTTATGTTTTATTTAACGTTACACGTTCTTTGCCAGCTACCCTCCGCAACGCCCATTAGGAACTTCGTTCCAAAACAGTCATAACGTAGACTACACATCGGACACTGTATAGCCATCATACATACCAAAAATCTTACGCTTTATTTAACGTTACGGACGTTCTTTGCCGGTTGGGTACCTCCGCAACCCATTGAACTTCGTTCCAAAACAGTCATAACGTAGACTACATACACATCGGACACTGTATAGCCATCACGGCTATACATAAAAATTTTACCCTTTTATTTAACGTTACGGACGTTCTTTGCCGGCTAGGGTACCCTCCGCAACGCCCCATTAGTAACTTTGTTCCAAAACAGTCATAACGTAGACTACACATCGGACACTGTATAGCCATCATACATAGACTATACATAAAAATCTTACGCTTTTATTTAACGTTACGGACGTTTTTTGCCGACTAGGGTACCCTCCGCAACGCCCCATAAGGAACTTCGTTCCAAAAAACTGACTATTGGTTTAGAGTAAAGTAAATACTCTAATTTTTGGAGTAAGAAAGAATCAAACGAATTTATATTTGGCTCTTCTTTTAGATAAACAGAATGGAGATCAAAACTAAGAATGGAAGTGGCATCGAAAGCCGGATCTCGATCGAAGACTGGAGCAGGGCAGGGAGTTTAAAGTGAAATCGTGAAACATGGAGAGAAAGCTCGATACGAAATATAAATAAATTGATTCCATACCTACGTGGGTAAAGCTGCGTGCGAAAGTTAGTTTTCTAATCCCCACTACGTCGGTTTGAATAATTAGAATAAAGGTAGACGAGCGAGTTCCAGGAAGGCCACAAGTCCATTATGATGATGAAAAAAAAAGAAGGATATACAAATAGTATTGAATGCCGAAATTTACTGGAGTTTAAAAAGCTTACAGACTTTGTACATACCGCAGCACAAAGCGTTGCCGCCAGCGCGCGTGCTGAGTGCGCCGTCGAGGTCGACTGGTGCTTACGTCAGTGGCGGCCAGCAGCACGAGCGCGGACGTGACGTACCACCTAAACTTGATCGCTTTAAAATTTGTCGCCAAATCACCTGTATGCAGTTTAAAATATTAATATTTGATAATAGCTCTGCTCCGTGATTCCACTCTTCGCTTAATTTGAAAATCGGATTGTTTACAAAAATATAGAATGCATAATAAAAACATGTATATATTTTTTTCTTTTTTCGTTTTTAGGCAAAGATTCAAAAGAATTAAAAACTTACGTATGTTTCAATTTTTTTTATGATAGTTTCATATGGTATTAGTATACACTGGTTTTCGCAGCAACCTAATCTAGATTAGGCAACATATAATAAACTGTCTACGGGAAAAATTGTATTTACTTAATTATATCCTATTAAATTGAATGGTTGATAGCGTTATTTGTCGATATAAAAGATGAAACAATTCAAGATATGCCCACGCGGGAAAAGGCGCGAGGTTACTATATTTTTAAAGTATAGACTATATGTTCACATTTGGATTTGTATTAGTTAAATTAAACACTATCTTCCACATCTCAAAGTCCCAAAGCGACATCAGACTTGTCCCCCAAGTCAGCTCTTGTCCCCGGGTCAGCGCTGTCTATTGTCCACCGTTAACTTGAATATTACTTAATGAAATAGCTATTTTTATTAGTTATTTATAATAGTTAAATACATGGTGTCGCTAATTTGTAGTGCGATTGTATAAGGCCGATTTTTTTATACATTATTTTTATACGTATGATACGGTTTAGCCAGTACACGTAAAGACGTCCATTGGAGCGAAGCGGAAATTTTTATCGACTTTGACAAAAACCACAATAGCTCAACTGCTAAAAGTTGTAGCGTGATATTAGAGAGCTTATGATCTTTTTAATAAATATTTTGTGAAATACTAAAAGAATTTATTTAATTTAACTTATGGGTTCCGAGATTAGAACATTCAAACAATATTCAGTATGCTTATAACCATATTCTTTAAGAATTAAACTAAAAATGTCCCCAATCCAACTGGGAGTAATAGAGATTAATGCAGCCAAACAAACAAACAAACAAACTCTTCAGCTTTATATAATGTCGGGGAAAATTTTTTTTGTGTTTATATACGAATTCAAGATAGTTTTTCATCATATTTTATTTACATTTAATTGTAATATATATAGCGGTTTTATTTAACAACTTGTTGCCATTTCGTAGGTAGTCCCTTAATCCCACTGCTGTAGAAATTTCTAGACTTCTGATCAAAAAACTGCAACAAGTAATTTTGACAGTCCTCTCTGGATATTAACTTAACGCTACCTAAAGAATTCTGAAGAGACTGGAACAGGTAAAAATCTGAAGGTGCAAGGTCAGGGCTATATGATAGATGCATTGACACTTACCACCAAACTCTCTCAATATTTGCTGAGTGGCTAAAAATTTGTGTGGTCTAGTGTTATCATGGTGAATAACCACACCTTTTCTGTTGATCAATTCAGGCCGTTTTTTTATGCTTCTTGATTGGGTCTCATCGGCTGTTAGCAATAGAGATCCGAATGATGGTTTTGTCTGGCGGTAAAATCTCATAATGAGTAATGCCTTTCCAATCCCACGTAAACATAGCATCAACTTATTGTGATTTAATTCGCGTTTCGCTGTAGTCTGTGAAGCCTTCTTGCCTTTTGACCATGATCTTTTTCGCAGGTTCTTGTCATAGGTAGTCCATTTTTCATCACTAGTGATCGATCTTTTCAAAAACGGTTCACTTTCATTACGTTTCAATAGAGATTCGCAAATGAGTACACGATTCATAAGATTTCTTTCAATAAGTTCGCGAGGGACATAAACATCGAGCTTATATGGATATATAACTATTTTCGAATGGGTTAAAAGTGTTTTATAACCGTTTCTCAGCTCTTCAGCTATGTTGTGAAAACTTACATGCCGATATTGCTCTGTTTTTTCCAAAATGGCATTGACTTTATACGTTGCGGGTCGACTATAACGAGGTTCGTCTTTGACTTCAAAATTACTGGAGTGAAAAAGCTTGAATCAGTTTTGTGCTACTCTTACCGACACTGCATTCGGTCCATAAACGCCAAAAATTTTTTCGCAGTTTGGGTCGCATTTTACCGTTTTTGTAATAAAATTTCAAAATGTTTCAAGTTTCTACGTTAGATTCACTCATTTTGGTGGACAGAAAAAAAATAAATTAAATAATAATTTAAAAAACAAAAACGTGCTTTTGTAGATAACCGAACTAAAAAGTAGAAAATGATTTTCAATATATTTTAATTAAGAATAGAGTAATATATTTTATTGTAAAAGCATGGGGTGCTTGATATCGATTATTATAAATCTTTTGACAGGTATTGGTAAAAGTAGTGTCATTTTGAAAATATTTTAAAAAGTACTCCACGCTTTTTACAGCAAAATATATTTTTTTGTTAATCATTCTATTCTTAATATAAATTTATTGAACATTATTTTCCACTTTTTAGTTTGGTTGTCTACAATTGCATATTTTTTAATTTTTGAAATAATAATTCATTGAGGTTGTAACTACCTCCCTGTGGTGGGAGTGGGTGACCTGCTCGCCTGCTGCCTCTCTTGAATCTCGTCCCCGCTTCTCAGGCTCCCTCTTCGGAATAATTATTTTAAACGCGTGCCTGAAGCACGTTTAAAGACACACGGCTTGACCCTCGAGACGTGCATACGATTATTCGTAAGAATAGGCGGGTAATTTTGTACGTCATATAACTTGTGTTCTTAGCCGTGTACTGCGATATGCATTAATCGATTTTTGAGACAAGGATAAGACTACCCGCGGAATTCGTCAGGGACTTTTAACACGACTTTATTAGCTCGGTGTGTATATTTGTATGACACAGAATCTTTGAAAGTGGTTTTATTCCACTTCGAAACGTTGAAACAAATTTAAATTTTGTATACGTTCCAATGACCGTTGACAGAAATCGTTATAATGTGTAAGTCTTTAAAAACTGTAAAATTTTTCGTTAATTTAGCGCATGCAACTTGGGTTTCTAACACCCACGAACAATCCGGCTCCATCTGTGTCAATGTGATCCAATCAATACACGGCCAAGAGCAGAAGTTATATGACGTCCGATATTCCACGACTACTCTAGAAGTAGTCGTCTAGAGATGTCTCAAAGATGTCAAGCACGTCCTTAAACGCGACTCAGTCTTTTTTTTATTATTACATTAATCCTCCATTGAAGTGAGTTTTGTGGAATTTAGCTACAATTGGAATATATTCGATATAACTTGTTGAAAAACTACAGTACACAATATTCTATTCAAAGCCGGTAACTTATTTGGGAAAAGGGAAATTTGCGCGCCTGCTGTCTCCCTGCATGTGATAGCCGTTGATCATACTCGCTCTCCGAAAAAAATATTTTATACGTGTACTTGGCGCAATGCACTACCGTATCTTCGAATATAAATAAAAATAAGTCATGTGCATGTCTTAGTACGCGCCTTGCTTTTTGGTGCTGAGACATTACCGGGTATCAGATATAAAAATCCTGAAAATCCCGGTAAGGGAGTTGAAAAAAACTATTTAAATTATTAAATTGTCATCGATCCTTGATAAGTGTGAACAATTTCAAATTAATCCAACCTTCAGAAGGGTTCGAAGTTACGTTCAAAGGTTCCGTTACATACAAACAAACACACATACATATTAAGCTAATAAAAGCGTGTTAAAACGGCGAGACACTGTTTTACTTATATTTTTCCTTTTTTTTAAATATCATCAATTAAAGGGTGTCAAAACTAGCCGGATGCAAACAGTACAACCATAGAGAACTTTTTACTTGTACAATATCAAAAAGTTTCTCCCTGACCTAATATATTAATTCAAGACAGGTGCTTAAAATTTACTGCCTAGAGTAAATACAGGTACCGTAGTCGACTTTCGAACACTACCTTTTAACAAAATTCTAATCTGACGTCTATAAATGCTTTTCCAAGATTTTTAATTCTCCTCATTAAATAGTTGTAATTAAATTACATCTGCTTAATGAACCGAATACCTTGGACAGTTATTATAGGAAATTATGAGGGAAAATATTGAAATTGCAAGAAGAAAACAATGACTTTAAAAGTGCAATTTTAAATTTAAATCGATCCCGGGAGTCGAACAAATTCACCTCGATTGTCGGAGCTGCCCTCGCCCACAACTTACATGCGCGACGTGGGCTGTGGGTGCGGGCGGTAGACGCTGTGGCACTTATTGTGCCGATGTTTCGCTGTCACATGATCCAATTGCTTCGTGAACAATCGTCACTTATCAGACTATGAACATTTCGTGTCTTTGATATTCATGTAGTTAGTGTTCGCAGGTGGCGCGGCCGCGGCGTACGCAGTATATAATAACATTTTTTCTCCTATAATATAGAACATAAAAATATGAATATATAATAAAATCACAATTACAATCTCTCGTATTTCCATAGTCTTCGAAAATTTTAGATTGGACGCTGATTTCTTTATTAAATAGTCAAGATTCGCCACTGATACATCAGCACTAGATTTCATCACTTTAATGATATTTAATTCGACGTCGGTGCGACTTTTAGTATTTTCTTATTTATATTTAGAAAATGTCAAACTAACGTCATTACTCGCGCATTATCACGTATTAAAGGTTTTAATGGTAATTAAAATCAAAGCGACGTCGGTCGTTACTAGCATCAAAAAGTAATACCTTTTTTTCCAATATCTGTAAACGTTCGGAATTTTGTTTTATTTTCCTATAATAATGACCTTCTATAATCACGAATTACTTAAGTGGTTCGAATTCCAAAGAAAGGTCAACAAGGATTTTTAGTATAATTTCGAGAAAAAATTAAAAGTAGATGTGACTTATATTAAAAGAAATTACATGTCAAATCTTTAATTCATCACTTTTCAGATGTTATCTAAAAGTCGTTCTAAGAATTTAATTCTTCTTTTCGGACGCGGCACTACACAACAAGAGCAGTAGAGGCGCAATGGTTAAGAGCCCGGCTCGCGAACCGAATCGCATTGAGTTTGTTTCTCACCGAGATAAATTGACCATGAGTTTTGAATTTAAGTCCAATGAAATCACTGCCTCTCCGTCACGCAGGCCGTCCGCCGCGTCGGTGCGGCGGGCGCCGGCCCGCACGCGCGCGAGCCGGGGCTTTGTAAGTCGCCCCCTCGATTTAGTGTATGCAGATTCTTCAGCAGTAAAACTTGACACGACAACTCCAACATCATAAGAAGTGTGAGATTTTTAATTGATTTGAAGCAAATTTCGGAACTACACGAACGATTTCAAAAAATATTCGCTATTGTAAACCTACTTATTTCAGGTAGACATCGACTACAAATAAAATTGAAATTAGGATTGTGACCAGACATTTCTTTCTTTTATCTTGCTCTGGTGTATCTGCACACGTCTTTGATACGTCATATTTTATAAGATGTATTTTCATTTATAGTTAATAACCGCGAAAAACACTGTTTTTAAACAAACAAAAGAAGTCATCGCACAGAGCTGTTGAACGCTCCTCGGAAACGTTACACTTTTATCAGATTTTTGCTATCCACTGCAGGGGCTCACCTATACCCATGATCTTTTTGTTTCAACTCGAGTCATTCGGACCGTGAACCGACCTCAGCGGACGATTAGGGGGTGCGGGGATGTATCCCCGTTATGACGTATGGAGAAAAATGATTCAATAAGAAAAAATGTGCGATCACGCGACCGTCGTAGAGGAATCGCTAACGGAATATCTTCTGTCTCGAATAAACTTGAAGTGTTTTCGCGACGGCGGCGGGTGCCGATCGCAGCCGCCACTGCATCGCGGTCGAATCGAAGCGAACGGTCGTCAACCAAATTATTGAAATTCATATTTTGATCCCGGCATTAATTTCGTGTAATAAATTGTCGTCATTAGAGCGGGTGGAGAGCGCTCGGCGGCCGGGGCGGGGACGCGCCGCTCGACAAATAATGTCGTCGAATTAATATTGAACTCGGCCGGCTCACCGGCGGGCGGCCGAGGCGCAGGCCGTGCGCGCTCCACTACTTTTATTAGGCGGAGGTTTCTGCGGCCACTATTTATTTACGAGACGTGACTATATTTTGGACCGCCAGTGGAAATACTTTTCATACACGAACCCCAAAAGATAAACTACGCTCGGTGTACCTAACGGGCCCGACTGCGGCGATCTGACGTCTAAATTGAAATATGTGAAAACGGAAGTTTCCTTAAAGAACATTTAAAATTAAACTACTAAAAAATCTGACAATAAATAACACATAACATTAGTCTCTAAAAACATAGTTCTGTTTTTATTTTGAACTAGCTGAATTTAGTATTTAGAAAAACTATTTTATAGTGATAAATTATATAGATCTTACTTAAATAGTGAAATTTTGTTCTCCATCAAATATAAAAGTTGACTAAAGATCACAACATAAACTGAAATCTTCATTTAAATCAGTTTAATGACGACGACGTAAGCCCTCAAAAACTCCCGCCGTCCGTTTCTTGCCAAGCGGGAATTTAAGCATATTTCATTAGGCTGCTGGAGATTAGGCACTCACTCTCTCCGTCTGTTCGGTAATCTAAAGCATTAATATCTCGGTTACTTAGACGTGGTTAGCTATTTAAACAATAATTGCGTTTCTTTTTTTCTTCACGACGAGCGTTTAAGTAAATCGAATGGAAAATATGACTTTGATGATGTACGACTCCATTATTCGTATGTAAACAGAGTACTTATATCAAACTTTATACATACTCGGAAACGGTAACGTTCATAATACAGGTGTGGTCGCACGCCGTATCTCATGTAACGGATTTATGCGAACAACCGACACGCAGAAATTAAATGATGTGTATTTTCATTAGTCGCCGCTAAAAGAAGTCTGCCATAATAATGATGGTCTACATTTGGAAATCGTGTGAGTTGTGTCGTGCCAACCGGCAGTTTTTATATGTGTGATTTCACATCATTCCTTTACGTGTTAATTTTTTGTTATATAATATATATTACGATACATACTCCAGTAAGACGAATCCGATTAGCTCTTTTATTAAATTCGAATTCGCATGAATAAATTAAATTAGTTAAATTAATTAAAATTAAAATTAATTAAAAGAATTAATTAAAAACATTTCACGGCAAAGCTCCAGCCATAAAAGATAGCAAATTATCTCACCTAAATCCACGTATACGTACATACATATCTGTAGATTCGTAATCATTTTTGTTTTGTTTGAGCAAGTGAAAATTCGATCAGACGTGTGAATAAACTAAAATAAAATGTTTAGAGGTGTGTTATAAAACACACCTCTAAACATGTTAGTTAAGAGGAAAATGAATACCGAATATCTTGCGGATCTTACTTCCACAGCTTCACACTTCGTTTCATCAATTGTGACCTCGATGTTCCGTTTCATTTTCAAAACAATGTTAATTATAATTACATTATAAATAGTAGAGGATACAAATAAGTCCTTTCTATAAGCTAGTTATGTATTTTTTAAATTAAATTATGCACATTCGTAATTTGTAGCTTACGACTGCCAAAATTATGCAAATTCATATTATCACATTGTGTTTCGGGGATCATTACAACTTTTTTTATATGACTAAGAGTTTTCTCGAATGACCAGAATATATTATGCACTTTAACACTTTAACAGTTAACACATTAGTGACAACCGTAGACATTCTTCGCGTAGAGAACGGCCTGCGACTGCGCCGCCGGCCGCGGGCTCGCTCGCCGGCGCGCGACCTGCCCCGGCGCCACAGCTAAGGTAACCGCGCGCGGCCGAGCGCCAGCCCGGGGATACGGCAGTGGGCGACACGGAGCTCCGCGCGACCGGGACGAAGTCTCAGAATTTGTTTTACTCACACGAACGCTTATAACATACTAAGTTTTGTTATGAAATAGTAACAAAAAATAGGAAAATTCTCCCGAGATATCTACGGTTTTCGCGACCGCACTCGGATTTGAAGACGAACCACGATTAAAATCTCTCATAACGTAGTTCAGTAAAATGTTAAAACCTGTATATGACCTATGTTTTTACGCTTCATCGAAATCATCGACATCGGGCGGACGAGCAGAACGTAGAGACCCTATTAAATGTCGGTGCTGAATGAATCACATCTATGGAATTGGGATAAAATGTGCAAGCATAAAGGTTGCAAGTCTTTCAACTTAATTAATTAACGGTTATCGCGCCGCGGCGCGGCGCGCGGTCGCGGGGTGCGGAGCGGACGGGCGCGCGCTCTGTCTAAACACAGCTCTGTGCCTTTTCTCGCGGCCGTTCATCAGGCGCGCCTTTATACTGTCGGCGGTAAAAACGCTCGCAGCGATATAAATCAGCGCGTTTCAACTGATCGTCTACGCCGCATTCCGTTCGAAGCCTGCTCCGCGAGGCTACGAAGAATCTAACTACAACTTATTTCGAAATGAACTCCAAACTCGATTCTATTAACTGCAAATTACATTCTTTCAGATACACATAGGTTCTAATGTTAAGATAACATCGTAAATCGTAGCCTCGTGCGTCCGCGTCGATGACATGATTATCAAAGTGCTTTTATATATATAATCCTACACTCTTGTCTCAATTAGGCGACAAACCTTGTACACCTTTTCAGATACATTACTTTTCATACCCATTTATAAGGACTCTAGGGTTTAAGAAACGTTTTCAGTATTGTCCTTAATATTACTTATAATCTATTTGTGTATTAGATTACATGGAGTAACATTTAAACAATGTTATATTTTATAAACGAAATTCCGTTTCTGGGCGCCGAAGTGTTAACATCATCGTCCAAATAAAGTCGCGAAAAATTAGTTTTACGCACTAAACAGTTCAGAACGATACCGTACAAAAGCAACAAGAAGACGTCAAAGTGTTACAGATAATAGCCGAAGACGAAACTTACAACACAGATCGGAAGAAATTGTATCAAATCAACATCGCTTTGAGGGTCATTTTAAAGCTCGAAAAGTATTTACAAATAATAAAGTAATATTATCAACCGAAACAACTGAACTACTTAACGAAAGAAAATTGCTTCTACAAACAAAAAATAAAGAGAAACGAGAATAAGTTGCAAAAATAAATAAAAAGATAAACGAAAATATAAGAAAAGATAGGAAACGTAAAAGGTTGAAGAGTTTCTAATATCATATTAAAAAAACAGATACAGCAAAGAAAGTGTTTATAGAACTGGAGTCCGAGAAAAATTGGATGCCAAATATGAGGAATGGGCAGGGAAAATGTACAAGAAAAATAATTGAAATATTAAATAAAGCTACAGAGTATTATGAAAACTTGTATCAAAGTAAATTAAACAAACCCATCACGTCTGCGACTAACGACATACAAGATTCTAAACCAGTACCACTCGTTCTAAAGAAAGAAACGGAAAGAGCAATCGTGACTCAGAAATCGGGAAAAGCACCCGGTCCCGATAATATCACTAACGAACTTCTTCGAGTATCAATGCCAATGATTGTCCCCAAGCTGACTAATTTATTTAACGAAATAATAAAAACAGAAAGTGTACCTAGAGGATTGGACAAAGTCAACAATATTCTTATTGCACAAGAAAGGAGACAAAGGAGATATTGGCAATTACAGGCCGATAAACTTGATGTCTAATATATATGAAGTCTTTTGAAAAATATTACTTTTTAAACTAAGTAATACTCTGGAGGAAAATCAGCCGAAGGAGCAAGCTAGATTTAGGAGTAACTTGTTGACTATAGATCACATCCACGTCCTCAGGCAGGTATTACAAAAGTACAGAGAATAAAATAAAGTGTACCATCTGGGTTTTGTGGACTTCTATAAAGCGTTTGATTCCTTGGAGCACCAATACATATGGAAATCATTGGAGCGGCAAGGAGTACATACAAAATACATACGCCTATTAAAAATAATCTATTAGAAGAGTACAGAATTAAACTGAAAAGAATGGGTTAGGACTTCCCAATTAAAGGAGGAGTTTGCCAAGGTGACCCTATTTCACCGAATTTATTTTCAGTTGTGTTAGAAATGATTTTTAGAAGACTGAGTTGGGAAATATTTGGATTGAACGTAAATTGTGAGAATTTGAGTCACTTGCGATTCGTTGATGACACGGTACTTTTCTCAGAATATCCGAGGGCCTTGGAAAAAATATTACAGCAATTGTCAGATGAAAGTGCAAATGCTGGTTTCTCAATGAATGAAAAAAAGACAAAAATAATTTGTAATTCTCAATTACAAGAACCTATTCGAGTTAATAATGTACAATTAGAATACGTAAATGAGTATATTTATCTAGAGCAATTAATATCACCAACAGAAAATATGCAAAGTAAAATAAATGTCTGCCAGAACGGAATAGAGAGAAGTGTGTTGGGAGTAAAGAAAACAGACAAAATACAACTAGAAATAATAAATGAAAAGACTAAGTTCCGGAAAACATAAACACTCTACAGAAAATTAAAATGGCAATGGACGGAACACATGCTGAGAGAAAGGAAAAAAAAATGGACCAAGTTACTCACCGAAAGGTATCACAGGGGAAGTAATAGAAGCAAGGGAAGACAAACGAAACTATGGGAGGACGATTTGAAGAAGGTAGAGAGCCCATTAAAACAGCAAAACAGCAGCAAAACAGAGAAACGAATGGAAAGCCTTAGAGAAAGCCTTTGTCGAAAGACAAGCTGTAAAGAGGGGAGAAAAAAACCGATTGCCGAGAAAAGTAAAATAATTATTCTCTTACCTCATTATGTTAACTTTAGATTTAATAATATTGTTATACTAATAAGTGTTATACCAGCAATAAAAAGCTTATTTGTTTATATTTTATAAACAATATCAATCATTCAGCCTTGTATGTATATACATTTTTTGTATATTTGTCAGTTTTTGCTAACCACCCGAACAACTTTTTGCGTGTCCACTTATTTGTTTCGACATTTATTTTTAGTTATTACACGCCTACTTCTGACGTATAATGACGTGTTTTTATGTTTTAACCTATTTCTTATTTATTAAGCGCGTTGCATCGCTTCGCAGTATTGAAATAACTTTAGCTTTTTCCTTTCGTCATTTATAAATTCTACATTTTTTTTTTACGTCTGGCCAATCTCCTGCATACATACTTCATTCTTTTATATCGTGCAGTATATCTTGTATCTTTTCAGGATCGCAGGGGCAACATAGCAAGCTCTTCAACTTGAATTTCTTCAAGTATTGCGCGAACCCGCCATGCCCCGTGAAATTTTTTTTTGCTATCGCTAGTAACTGTTTCGAGTCGAGGCCGACAGCAGTCCAGCATATGTCCGTCGTGAATCCATCAATCCCGAGTGCTTTCTTAGGAATGCCTCTAGGACCATTTTAATTTCAGCCCCCCATGAACCCCGCTACAGCTTCTCCTGTGTCCCCGAATGGAAAATCACCTCTGACCGATGTACGGTATGGATCATCAGTCTCTACCCGGTCATTATGGAATAATGTGTCCGCGAACAATGCTGCTGATTCATTCGACTGCATGTATTTTGCAGCAGCACATCCTCTCTGCTCTTCCCTGTCTCCCTGATAACGCTTCAGATTTCGTCTCACAGGCAATCTCCGTCCTGTGCCATGCAGAATCGTTTCCAGTGGGTGGTTTGTGCATCCGCTGTTACCCTTTCGTAAGTCTCTCTCGCATACTCCTCGTACGCACGCCTACTGAGAGCTGTATTCCGGATATGCCTTTTCTCTGGGCATTCCTTTTTAGATCCTCCAACTCGGGGCTACACCATGAGAGTTTTAGCCTCCTTCCGGCGTATACTGATAGTATGGCCTTCTCGCATGCTTTTATGATACACTTTGTGTATTAGTTCACGAAATCCTCGAGTCGGTCACGCCACTATTTCGACCCTTTTCTTGGTCAGAGCACATTATTGTAAGAGTTTTCCAACACCTTTCTGAACTCTGACCATCTGGATTTTGCCGTGTTATACACACGCATGCTGGTTTGGGGTAGGGGTCCTTTTCGCCTCTCCATCTGTACCAGACAAGTCATCACATTGTGGTTCGAGGATGTTACTCTTCGTTTTACTTTCCAGCAATATGCATCAACTAGTTGTGCGGTACCTGCACGCCCCGATATCCACTCTTTTGAAGAGGCGACCCCTATATACACCTCGAACGTGGGAACATTTCCCTCTTTAAGGATATGCAGTCTCTCTGCGTCGCGGAGCTATGTTCCACGTGCATCATTGCGTTCGCTTCTCCATCAGATGTTCCAGACATTGACATTTTTCCCAGGATATTTTTTGCGTCCCGAGCTTTTGGCGGACATGATGTATCCGATCAAGATACGGGCTGATGAGTTTGTCCCCGTCCAGATACACGGATAATAAGCCGATTTTGCGATTCTCAAAAATGATTTCAACGACAGCGATGTTTTAATCGATTAGGGCAGGGTCTTTTTCGATGACCACCCTCTTGCTCAGGATCACCATGACGGATTTGACGGGTTTTTGTCTTATCGTTCTTTTTTGGATGACCCTAGTGCCTGTATACTGATTGAACTTGCCGGTGTTTCCCACATACGGCTCCTGGACAAGAGTCACCGTAATTCCCCGATTTCCTGCCTTCATAAGCACCTTGACAAGTTTACATCATTGGAGATTGGACCGTATGAACCGTAGCGATACGTGGCCCTTTATCAGATGAAACCCCGGCCGCATGTTTACGATGTATGGTATCCAAGGCGCCCGCTGATAACAGTACGCGAGCCTCGTGTGATCTATAGCGTTCCATTTTTGCGCCGACCCGAGCTAAATATTCCATGTGCGGTGTTCTCGTATCTGGCCCTCATGCAGTTAATGCACCTCAGGATATCGCCTTTTTTTTCGCGTTTTGCAGTTTGAACCTGTATGGCCCTCTTCGCAGTGCCACATTTCGCGACCGTTTCCTTACAAAAGCGTTCTGTGTGCCCGAAATCTAGGCTGATCCCATACGAAACACCTCTGCAGCTCGATGTATATATAACCGGCTGTTGTGTACTAGCTTGTTACTGACCTCAATACTAAATGGTACTCCGGGTCATTTAAGGCGCGTCTTCTAAAGCGGACCCTTACCTCGGTTTTGTACCAGTCAACACCTTCCGCGATCCTTGCGTTTTCTGTCCTGAGCGATTTTATTATATCTACGTCTGTATTTACCCCGACAACGCCCCTTGTTACTATCACCGGCAGTTTTTTATTTGTCGGTGATGCCTTTGTCTCATTTGTCCTAATTTTAATTCGTTCCACAATTTTTCTAGCGTCTTCCGCCGAGGAGCACGTCAATACTATTTTTTAATTCCTTGCTTTTCGTAGCCGGTCCACCCCTACTCCCATCTCTCTGACATCGACCACCTTGCAAAGCTTATCTATCACTTGGTCGCAAGTGTGGTAGTCCAATTACGATCTAATTATAAGCGTGTGTGCCAGCTCAAATTTCGGACACAGAGTGGGTTTAACTGTTGCAATGACTGTTGCGGCCATCTTAGCGTATGTGACTTTTAAGGTTTCGATCACCTGTCTTGCCTCTTTTAGCACCCTAACGACGTTTAGTTCTCCCAGTGATTTCTTTATGTGGTTTACGTCTTTGACGGCACTTTCAATTTTTTTGATAAATTCATCCATTTTGTCAATATTTGTATCGGTATTTTTGTATGCTTCTTTTGTAAGTATTCTAATCCTTTAGAGAACGTCTTAATTTTTTTTTTCAATTTTGATGGTTTTATTATTTCTGGATTCATCCAGGCGTTCAACGAGCAAGTTATGTATTTCCCATGTTTGCTATGATCACTTCCTTTATCTCGCTTTTTAAATTTCTTGATAACTCCAATGCCGCTTACTGTCGATAATGAGCGAATTTATGGCCGCTCGGTTTAATGCTATCTCTTCTAGAAATGTTGCGTCTACCAACGAGTACCGCCGATACCCCATACTTGATGAGTTAACGCTGACAGCAGATAGGCGCGGTATGTTTTCGAAAGTACTCAAATATTTCTAAGTTTCCTCCGTTTGCAGTCTTATGCACTACCGTCGGTCTAGGTGTCGCAGCATCTGTAAGTTTAGAGGGGCAAAAGGTTGTTTTTTCTGTTCCTTTTTCCATCTGTGATGGAAGCGTTTGTGTGAGCGTTTTTTGTTCAGACTTTTCGTATGTCTGCTTCTTTCTTTTTTTGGATTCCTCAACTTGTGGAGTCTTTGTTTTTAGTAGCACTAGGGGTTCCCCGACACTTGTTTGAGCTCATCATGTTAAAATTTGCAGGATTTCGATGTTCCTGTTCTACCCGAAGCGGTGACGCAAAAGGGGAGTTTGGATTCTTATTTCAATAGAAATATTTAGATATTTTTTTTCAGAAAATCGGAAGCATGCAATTCGTATAGCTGATTAGGGTTTATTGTATAAGCTCAAACTGGTGGCTACGTCAAGGATTTATTTTGTTTACACAACCAGCCGCTAGGGCAGACAGATCGAATGATTAAAATGATTCAGTTTTTATCGTTTAGGTGCTTAAAATAAGGATTTACAAGAAGGACAATAAAATCAATCAATATATTTATCAAGATATCTAGATAATCAAGAATGAAAATAATTAAGTAATATAAAAGGATGAGTGATAATCGCAACGATCGACAACTAAAACATTTAATATCAACAACACTAATAAAATCAGAGTTTTCTACATTATTAAATTAAGTAATGTCAAATGGTTGATTGGATTGGCTAATAAGTGTAAAATTCTTATTATATTATCGTAAAATATATACAAGGATTTTATAAATGAATTTAAATGAAATTAAAATTATACAACGTCAAAACTTAAAGCAGTATAAAACAATGTCATGCCAATTACATATAATAAAAATTAAAGCTCAAATTAAATTTGAAATCAAATTCAAAGTAAAAATCAAATCATACATTAATTTATGTCTAAATTAAGTTCCAAGTGTAAGCAATTAGGAATAATAGTTGCAGCTGCCGAAAGTGTGCAGAAGGTGAGTGCCGCCGATATCAGTCACGAGACGACCCCGCAGAAAAAAATCTCGAAGTGCTCTGCGAATTAGTATTTTTGATGTATCTTCGTGAGTTATTGACGCAGAGGGGAATTCAATGCGCCGTTTTGTAGTTCTTTACAGGGAGCATCGATCGGTATGACGGGAACTGAGACCACGTGGCCAAGGGGTTTTGACGTTCTTCCCGATTTCTCAGGAATGAGCCACGAAAAAATCCCGAAGTCGGCAGGCAGGTATTACTTTAAGACACGCTCCTGATAATACCTTAAAATTGGGGGTCGTCGGTCGCTTTTTCAAAATAATGGAACTTTACACTGTCTTTAAAACTTTTTAGCAGTAAAATTTTCATTTTTTTCACTGATTTCTCTGGGGTTTTTATGGCACTTCCGCGCTCAAAAGTTATACACTTTTGAGCGCGCTTCTTTTGATGACTTCTAATATTTTAACCTGTTTTTGCGTGCGGAGTGCGCCTTTTTGGCACGTTCCAAGCTGCGGTTGAGCTCTCCGATTCAGATGTTCGCGTCGATCACCTCACCGGTACTGAACGCTAATTATTGAAAATCAATATGATGCTTTGATGTAGAAATTTCGGATGCTATTGTCAATATCTTACACATTACATACACATTACATATATGAATCTAACCCATTAAAATATAAAAAAGTGCAGTATTGTTTGATTGTTTTGTACTGTTCGAGTAAAAGTATAATTTATTCAGTATCACCCTGCAAAAGATGCTCTTATAAAAATAATTTGGCTCCAGCGGGTTTTTTATGACTCAAAAAGAAAATGGTTTGGTCGGTATTGAAATCAGCATTGTTTTTTGTATATAAACAAAAGTTGCGTTTGTTAGCTATCTGATGGTACGGTACGGAGGGTACGGTCAACATCACGCAAATGAATCCATATACCAAACCGTTTATTTGACTTGCCACTGATGAAAGAATCGTTATAATAATGCCACTTGTTTCAATATTTGTAATGTAATACACAATTATTAAAAGTTACATTCTTGTATAAGAACGTATAAACAGACGTACATAAACTTGATATACATATTACGCTTTATGCATCAAGAATTCAGGTAAAGAAGTATTAGATGCTGCACAAAACTTTCAAGTTCATAAAGTGTAAATCGTTTTGTTTTTCAAATTTAGAACATCATAGACTAGAATCTAAAAATCGTTGAACAATCCCAATTGAACTAAAGGGCACACAGAGATCTGATAACGAATTCTCGTGAAGGAACACCCTCCACAACAGATAGAGCCACTGGACAGTATTATTGACGCTTACATTCTTCTCACTCTTAATCCATGCTTAGCGACCGCCTCCGTGAATGAAATAATTATAGAGTCCCTTTTTCCTTTCATATATTTATAAATGCTATTGTAAATCCTCTGCATTAAATTACACTTTCTGTGATATAATGACAATGAAATTCTTTTTCTTGTTACGTTCGCTTATGAAATGCAGCATACACCCGCGTTGTACTTTAGCAAAGCTTGATGATGAAAAATAATAGGAATAAAGAAAATTTGTAAAACTGTTGACCCTCCAAGCCATCCCAAAACTTCCGGCAATATATATATATATATATATATATATATATATATATTTATAGATATGTTTCGATTATAAATATTATCTATACCCTTTTGAGGTTTTTAATCTGAAATTAGAAGGATGATTGACCCTGTGGGCCGTTCCTGAATTTTTTCACTCAATTAGAGCTCAAAATGTTCAAAAATAAATGAGTATTAAATAATTAAGCTTATCACTTTTAAAAGATCGATATGTCGAAGAGCCTTTTCAAGCTCTCCGATCTCAAAAATATAGTTCTAATAGGCCCTGAGCCCTTCAAATTCAAAAATCTAAATACATATGTAAAGAAATTACACTTCTTTATTCCCGTTGAACTAAATGCGCCTGCTTTGACTATTGGTAAGACAGGAGCAATGTACTGGCAGCTTAGAAAAGACGACCCCGCTTGTCTACGGAACTACAAATGTCAATGCTTTTTTCAAATTGGAGAGAGTGATAAGTAAAGAGCTATAATATCATAAAAATTAGCGTGTGTAGAGAATCGACAAACTAATTAAAATGCTTTAAATGTCGTTCCTTTGTCTTTTCAGAGCAATACGTTTGTTTAATTTGCCGGTTCCTAATAAATCCTGATGAATTCGTCTTTCACACACATTAACAAACGCTTTTTTTATTTAATATTAGATGGCCCGGCAAACGTTCCTCCGCCCTTTCTTGTGGGTGGCTTGCCCATATATTTAATGTCCGCAGATTCTTCAGCATGGACATAAAAATGATTTTTTTCATGTTTTGTAACGACATACAATCCCATATGGTCGGTATCAATCTCAGACCCGGTCTCGCTGTCGATTCCGATCCCAGTGACACTTCTGATTCCCATTCCCATCCCACACTCGTTTTCAACCCCGCTCCCGTTCTTAATTCTGTCCCCCGTCCCACTTTCAATTCTGCTTTCGCTAGCAATCACAATTTTGATTTAGCCGAGGGCAAGCCATCCCTTTATCTTTTGTATTTTGATTCCGATTAGGATCTCGATTTTGATGCCGATTCCACACTCGATTTTAACCCCGGTCTTGTTTTCAATTTTGGATCCGATCCTGGCACTGGATTTTGTTTTCTGTACCGTTTTCAATTTTGATACCGCTACAAATATAAGTCTTAATGTATGGTAATGATTTTAAATTTAATGCGGTGCGAATTGGTAAGTGATATTTTTATCAATCCTATAGCAATTGTGGGACGAGGGTTTAAGGAAATTAAAATTTGTGTTTGTTTGTATTTTTGGATGAGAAATCTGAAAGAAGTGACAAAAGAGAGAGAGATGGTCCAAATAGATTCCTAGAACCCTAAAGCGTCAAGCTCTAATGAAGACTCTATTTTAGAAAATCAAACTGAAAACAATAACTTCCCAATTTATAGAAATTTTTCATTTTTAATACCGAAAAATTAAAGATATTTTTACACACCACAACTTTAAAATGAACTAAACAATATTAATTTATTCTGAAGAATACAACCAAGTCCCATTTTCTAACCTGTTAAAGATAGTCCTGTTACACTGCAAAGTAGCAAGTTTGTATTATTGTAGCAGTGCAAACGGTCAAATCTGAGCTAGTTCAGTGTGAGGCTGGCAGAACGCATTTTATATTTACCGTCATCAATTGGCGTCAGCTTGTTAGCTCGAACAAGGTCCAGTCAGCTTCGACGGCAAGTCCACGACCGACGATTCATTTGAAACTCAAATAGTAACTACGAGCTCTAGGTTGCGTCCCTACTCCTATTTTAGTTTCTCTTTGATATATCCTATGTATTCAGAACAATAGAAACACAGTTTCTTCCAAGATAAGTGTTACAGACTTTCAATATAAAACAAAATGTAATTTTCGATACTTCACCAAATTTAGCTATTTATCGAGTTTTTATGAGGATTCCGTGTCTTTAAAGATAAGATGAAACTTTATAAGATTACTTTGTTGTTGGCCTGTCCGTCTGTCTGTCAAGACCCTTTTTCTCAGGATATTAAAATAACCTTTTATCTGTGGTTTCTTGAAGTTGTAGAAAAAACAAGCTTCTGTGACAATATTATCAAAATATACAACCATTTTCAACCTATAATTCGAAACTCGCAAGTAATCACCATTCCATTTCCATTACTAGATAAATAAAATTTGTTAAGAAGTCCTACAACACAAATATAGAAAAAAATCTTACGAAAATAGTTATATCATACGAAAAATAATTTTTTTCATGATCAACAAATTTACTTTTGTAATTGGAGCATGAGCCGTGATATAAATATTTATATTGGAAAAGGTTTTTTTAACTTCGCGCTATAAAAACTAAAGATTTTCAAAAGATCGGATATTTTTATGATTCGAATCAATTTTGGCAAAAAAACTTAAACTGAAAAAAAATACTAAAAATGGACAAAAATCATGTCTCTTGAAATATCTTCATACTACATAATTAAGTCTGTACGGAACCTTCAGGGTGCGAGACCCGTTCGTACTTGTTCGGTTTCCTCTTTAAAATGGAACGTGTCTTTGAACATTGTGAATTAAGTTTTTTTTTTAATTTGAGACATCGTTAGCTGTAAATTTAAAAATTCAAAAACTCAATCAAAGTCTAGGACGAAAGTCCTTAGAAAATCAAAAACTGAGCAAACTAGTAAGTTATCTTTATTATTATTGTTTTTCAAAATAATGGACGCTGAGATCAGTACATTGCTGCATTCAATGGAATGACAGAGCGAGACACTTCACCCACTCGCACTTATGGGTCGCTTCAACAGCTTTATCATATACAGCCACTGCTCTTCGGCGCCCGTAAACCACTATCCACGAAGATTTTCTTCCATTGTAAGAAATGTGTAACAATCCCACGGTGCGAGGTTGAGGCTATAACGCGTGTGAGCCAGTATTTCTACACTTAAGGTCCCCAAATAGCTGGTCGTTTGTCTGATGGTATGTTGTTAGTTGTTATCATGATGAAAGAGAATCCTACAGCAAAGTCGTTTTTCCAGAACTTCTTCCAAAACAAGAGGAAAACAATTGTCAGTGTACCAGTTTACAGTGATTTTTTTTTCTTCTAAAACAATTGTAATGACCTGTCATTCTGAAGAAAGAGGTCATCGTCTTATTTTTCGACGCTCCGGCCTCGTGTTACTTAGTAGTAGGCGACTCCTCCAAATAAAACACTCATTGAGCAGACTCTGGTTTCGGGATTGCAACAGTAAACCCAGCTTTCGACACCTGTAACCATGTCGTATACAGCATTTGTCACCATCGGCAAATCTTTGTGTCATTTCGCGACATCAATTAATACGACGGACTTTTTGAGCTTCGATCAAAATATAAGGTATTCACCGAGAACAAAGCTTCCGGTCCGCTAAATTTTCATAAACAATTTTGTGCTCTCGACTCACACCGATGCCTAAGCTTGTCCAAATCTGCTGGTAGGGCACTCTTGTCAGCTATCATGAGTCGCATAGCATTGATGTTGTCTTCGGTGTCACCGTAGAAGAATACTACGCAGATCGTCAGTCAGATTAGTGCGACCACATTTTAACTTGGTAAATCAATTATATACAGAGAAAAGGGATGGAGTTTCATCGTGAAAGGCCAACGAAAGTCTGTTATAACCTTCTTGTTGGCTTAAATGGCAACGACAGTCATAGAAAATCATTGCACAAAAATTTTCTTGCGTTGAATTCATGTTGACATTAGACGAACAAATTTCTTTTGTCCCCCAATTTGCAAAAACAAATGACAGATGAATACTATATACATAATAAAGTTGACAAAGAGTTTCATTTTTAAATTGAAATACGTTTTTTTTTCATTTTACAGTTTCTAAGTGGCAAATTATAAAAGTTTTAAGTGTGACCTACGTAATTATTATTTAAAACCTTGGTTTCAATTTATTATTTGAAGTAAAAATTTTGTAACGTGGAGTAAGTAGATACGGTTTCACAAAGGGTATGTCACTAGTAATACAAGCGCTGACACGTCTCGAAATGAGATAAACTACATGTGAAATTAATTTTATTGGTTTAATATCTTTTTCCATGGAACTCTGGAAAAAAGATATTAAACCAATTCGGTGACTCCATTATTGCCCGCCCTATCAATCGGTCTGGCTCCTTGAGATAACCAAATTTTGAAAGGTGAACTGATATTGTTCTTAAATAAATGGGGAAAAAGTATTAAAATGTAAGTCATACTAAAATTTATTGAATCCATTTTTTTCCATTTTGGTTTTTGTGGCTCGAAAATAATATCTGTTACTGATGATGAAATTGGCTACCCCCAAATAAAATAATATTCCTAAAACTTAATTATTTATATAATGAAATATAATGTAATAATTAGAATACCATTATTAATATAAGATGGAACAAAGTAAGTAAGTCGTGAATTATTATGTGATACAAATATCTTAAATTGTACATTATTAATATTTTAAGGTTATTATTATTAAGGATAATAAATCCTGTGTAATAAATAAAAAATATTTATTAAGCCCTGTGTGTTAGCTGGAAATATAATTTTGATAATACTATTATTAATGACCAGAGAACTGACATGTCTATAAGTATATACTGTTATGTGATTGAAGTACTTCTAAATTCATTAGTAGTATAGCACAATCATTGTAAATAGCTAATTAGTTAGAGGATCAAGCAGTCAACGAAGAACGATAGAGTAGTGCAAGAAAAAAATTAGGAAAGAAGGATGTCCTTAAGAGAAACTCTACACTATCTACTTAAACCCGCTTTATGCTCTTCTACCACACAAAACTAGTTACAGTGGAAAGACAAGCATTGCCTAGAAACGAGCTATTAGAACAGAAACCAAAAAGAATGAACGCGTCGTTAGCACAGAACAAAGTAAAGATTACAAAGGCTGTGGATGAAGTCTTTCAACTCCTAGAAACAAACACTGAAAGTCTGCATCGAGCAAAGAAAACGAAGAGCGAAAGCTAAACAGAAGAAACTTACTATTTTCCACTATATTCAAATGCTACAATGTGTTTCAAACCCTATAGTATCTATCACTTATTCCAATTCCAATTTACGGCTAAAGATTATACGAATTCCGGCCAGCCCTACACTCCCGTCCGGCCCAATGCGGATTTGAACCTACACCCCCCTCATTTAACTGCGGTCTCTTCACTGTATCGGTACTTATCTGTCTCAGTCATTACTACTGACGGAAGGTTAAGTAAATGACGATTATGTCGATGATTCCTAATAAATAATTATTGGCTGAATAGTGTATAGAGGAGATGTTCAGAACATCAGCTGATATAAGATCCTTTCTCTAAAAATAAAAATTATTAGCTTTTACAGCAGAGAAAAGCAAAACGGAGCTAATGCTAGCATGGTTTGAGCATCACATAATAGTTAATTTTGTCTGTCTATTCTATTGGATGTTAAATAGACAAGTGAATACACGCACGACTCTGAGCCGGCGGCCGGGGGCCGGGGGGTAGGCGGTCGGTGACGTTCGCGAGTTGTCCGCTGACAACTAGTGAATATTCAATTGGACCGTTTCAGTTGCTGCCTTCGTAACAAGACTCCGCGAACATGATGCTTAAACCGTGCAATATAATTCATATGCTACGAATTACTTAACATTGTAAAAATCGATTAAATGTTCATAACTGAAACATATTGAGTGTAATGAACAGTAAGTGAGAGACGGACAGACCCACGTTGTATTTTGATAAGATTAAACGGCAAAACCTCTGTTCATAGACGATTTAGATGTTATAGAAAGAAACTAAAGATATGACTAGCGAAGAAATAGATATCTAATTAAGAACGTCTCTTCCAGCTTCGTTGTCGCGTACATATCTGGATATAACATAAACTAAACCTTAATAAATATTTGTGTCGCAAAGAAATTCAAGTACATTTCCAGAAACACATAGAAATAAAAAAGTATAAGGAAAAGAAATACAGTTGGTTACATTAGCCACGACATTTCCTACACCGATACAAGGTCAGATATCACAAAGGAAAAAATATAACGCGGAGTCGCTAAAACGAAATGCTTTGTTGTTCGGACCCGGAGAAAAGAGGTGGCTATCAATTTCGTTGTGCTTCTGCGGAGCAACGGTACAAAGGTCGGGAGTAACGTGTATATGTAGTAATATGTCGGCAGCAACACCTCAATTGTACCAGTCTCACCGATTTATGTACTCGATGATACGGATCATGTTATATGTATAGCTGTAGAAGTTGGGCGGTTCACGAGTCGAAGTACTGGCACAGATCTTCGCTTTAAAACGGTTACTAGGCAATTCTCCTTGCTCTGGACTGACACAAAAAAGATTGCACATATTGCTGAATATGTGGTGATTTTTCTCATAAATAAGAATGGTGCACGTTCAATTTTAAGTAATATTTACAATTCACTCACTAGTAAAAATATTGATACATTTTTCATGAAATGTACATAGACCTCGATAAATGGTTTTCATTTCGATGTTTCTCATTTCATCATCCACCTGAATGTAATGTATGTGTATATAGAGGGGCAATACAAACGCAATACCGAATGATCAAAAATGCATATCTAATTGATGAACAGAAAATATTTTATAGCAACAGCTTATTTTAGTAGTCCTAAGCACTCAAAATGTACAACGCAGAAGAAGCACTGTCGAAATTATTTTGAATATTAATTCCCTATCGGCTCGGCCGTAGCGGACGGTAAAGGCGGCGTTCGCGCTACGGCTACGGCGAACTAATGAAATGCCCATCCCAGCGCTCGGCATAAAACTGAACGACTTTTCTAGAATAAATATGGATTAGTGTCAGCTGAAAATTGTACCTACCCAGATGGGGATTGGCAATTATTTCAATTCAGTTTAATTAAATTGAATAAGAAATACGAAAGTACCTGAGCAACGCCTTACGAATTTTATAGAAACGAAATTATATTCATGCGTTCAATTTTATAATTACAACTTAAACCTTTAAGTTGTATTTATAAAATTGAACGCATGAATATAATTTCGTACTGGTACACGTACCAGCAATAACTTATTTTTTAAACGACGTTAGAAAATAGTTCTATTACGTAAATCCAATTTTAAACATTGCTTTATTGCACAGAGTTAATTGTTCAGCAAGTATCTATAATGAAAACATAGATTTAATTCTAACTTTCGTTGATACAGATCAGCATTTGACGGCACGTTAGCGTCGACATACGTATACCTCCTCATAAGGGATAATTGAAAAATTTTCATAATTTAGGAAGTTACTGCTTTTGGTTCCATTTTTCGCAAATTAAGTTTTTGGAACGAAGTTCCTTACGGCGGGCTTGGAGGAGATAGGGATTTTGCTGCGCGACCGAACTGAAAAAAATGTGATAGTAAAACCGTAAGAAAAAGTCCGAGCAATAAAACCGTTAAATGAGAGGTGCGCAGGCGCGACAGTCGTATACACAAGCGAATAGTGTATAATACCTTTCTCTTTCTCCCTCTTTCTTTTCATTCTCTCATCCCTTCTCTCTCTACTACCACTCCACCCCGCCAATGCATAGTATATACTCATGAATTCATGGACAAGCACGTGGCTAATACTCACATTATAGATACATTTTACTCGTGAATAGTCACGTTTATTTATAAATATAAAATATTTTACATTGGTTAATATTGTGTGTACATACTAAAATCTTTGTAAGGTTTTCTAGGTTATCTTTCTTGCTGTTTTGAGGGTCATACGGAAAAATTGAGAAAAAAACTACGAAACTTCGTAGAGATTATATATATGTATATATATATATATATATATATAACCTCTATGAAGTTTCGTAGAAGTTTCGTACATATATATATGTGTGTGTGTGTGTGTGTGTGTGTTTGTGTGTGTGTGTGTGTGTGTGTGAATATTACTTTTAAAAGTTAATTCTGTCCTAAATATATATACATGTTATTAGTATTAATAATTCTATTTATATTTAATCATTTTTTGCAAATTGTGTCGATTCTACATTAGCCGAAGGAACTTCGTTCCTACCTAGTGTCCCACGACACGATTTTTTCATCAGATGCTGACGTTTTAGACTGCTAGGAATCTATTTTGACTATTTTCCGAGTGATAACTGTACGTTGGTTGTGCGCGGTCACGGTGCAGTGTGTGTCTGTAGGCGCACGCGCTTTGACATGTGTGTATATATGCAGATCTCTTATAAATTTTGAACAAATTAACCGATCGAAACGTAGGTTACGAAACTAGAAATTAATACATTTAATTTAGACTTCCTGAATCGTTGAACTAATTCCACCCGGTAGATTTTGAGGACTCCCAAAAATAAAGTTTTCCAAATAATGTTCTCGAAATAAAATTTTTAAACAACTCTACCGAGCGATATCAAAATGTAATCAACTCTTTTCCCTAAAGAGTCAATCAATTGTATCAATAGCTGACAACGGCATAAAAATCACATGATTTATTGAAAAGATATCGTTGGAGAAAAAGTTTTGAAAATTGTTTTTCTACAATATTTGTTAAACTGCTCTACCTATAAATTCCAAAATCTAACTGGCTATTTTCCTTAACAGCGTCAATCTTTGACAATCGCATCAAAATTGACTAATTTACTATTGAGTTGTAGTTTGAGAAAAATCTAATTTCGATATTTTTTTGTAATAATTTTTAAACCACTCACTGATAAGTTTCTAAATATAATCAGCTCCTTAATCTCGTTGTTGGAGAAATATTTTATAAAACGTGCTTTTTTTTGAGTATTCTCTAAGCTACTCTATCGATAACTTCCAAAGTTAAATGAGTTTTTTCCTACAAAACCACGTTAATCAATGCAAACCGATTAAAAATCGGTTCACTTTTCAAGATGAAGAGAAGTGTTTATGGAATAATTTTTAAACTGTTTTACCAATACATTTCAAAATGTAAATGGTGCTTTACCCCAAAAAACAACGTCAATTAACGTAAACTTCATCAAAATCGGTTTATTTGTTCCAGAGATATCGTTAACGAAAATTTCGCAAAAAGTGTTTTTTAACCATCTGCGTGACGTAAAGGAGGGTTATGTGTATTGCTGTACGTTTGTTCTTTTCTAACGGTCTAGAGACCAAACGCATATGCCGATTTTGTGATTCTTAAGTCAATCGATTTGTCTTAAACCTTGTGAGCATGACAGTAATCAAAATTCAATATGCCAACAATCACACCATATTGCGTAAAATATAAAAATAAAGGCAACGGAGTATATCAAGTAGGACATCATTGAATTGGTCTTTGAAAATCATGTCTGGACTAAGTTAGGTTAGTTTTCTCTAATACCTGTTTATTTTAAATAACCATTTAGGATTTATAAAGATCGAAGTTGGTAAGAAACCATTCTCACTTAAATTTTCAAAACTTATAACAAAGCTGTGGTGAAGTCCTTATAATCGCACAAAATTTAAAAGTTACACGAATTGAATCTAAAATTTATTAATGTTAATTAATATCAATATATAGATAAAAGGAATTACCACCATTATTACCACAAAAGGCAATATTAGCACCACTAAAAATGAGAGTGCAATATTAGTTTATTGTTAAAACATAATTAAAAGTAATAAATAAAAAAAAAATACAACAACAATTAAAAAACCCGACTGCATAAAAGTAAACTAAAAAGATAGAAAATGGTTTAAAAAATCATACAACAAATATGACAAATGTGTGCAGCCGAGAGCATAAGCAAGAGTCGTAGCAGGTAAGGGAACGTTAACTGATGCCTCCGACTTCAAATAATTGTCATATTTAATTTAATGATTTTTTACATCAACTTGTTTCCATCTCCCTAGATCACTTTTACGCAGTCAGGTTTTTTAAATCACTTTTTTTCAAAGCAACTTGTAGAATTCTTATTGAATTAGTGTTTAGTATGCGGACATCTTCCGCTCAAAAAACTGCGTCAAATGCCACAAAACGAACAAAATCGAACACCGCGTGTAAAATATATCATATTTGAAAACTCAAAAAAACAGTAGCGCTTTTTTAAATAGTAAATTAATGTTTTTGAACTTAAAGTATTACAATAAACGTATTAAAGTGTTAAGACTACAGATCGTATTAAAACTAAATTTTGGAGTTAGGGGAACTCGAAAAAGTATTAAAATTAATTTTTGAGTTCGATTTCATTATAACATAATTAAATGAAGCATATTTTTAAGTCAAGTTTTGCTCTTTCTCAACATGCCTCGTTTACTCGTTTACATAGATTTTGATTCCAAAAATGAATCCTAAATAAAAGATGTGAGATATAATACAAATAAATATTTTAGAACGATAATTAAGTTTAACCGTGATTGTTGAAATTTGCTCTTTGAAGAGAGATAAAAACAAAAGAACGTTAGGACTCCACCTCAAATCGGAGTCGCGAAAGCCAGTCCTTGTGCGGATTCTCGGCTCACTAATCTTATTTAAAGCAACAGATAAGATTGACGTATTATTTACGGAATGCGAAAAAGAGTAACATTAAATTTAAATAATAAAAACGAGCAAAAAATTTAGTGTAGAGACTTCGGTAAATAACATCAAAGATAAATGTTCAAAAGAAATGAATGATGACAGAGGTGGTTTGTCCGCGAGTACATTTGTGATAAAATGATTGGATTGAGTTGTTCGCCCGCAGCGGGATCTGGAGAACTACTAATAGTTCCCTGATTTTAAAATCACATTTAATTAGAAAAGGTACTGAAAGAAAAATAATTTGTAAAAGCAAGTATTTTAGAGAGTATTTCGCCACAAGAGTGCCCATCGCACCTCGACACTGCGCGCGGGGTCTGGGGGGCACAGGGTGTGAGCAAGCCCCTCGGAAATCTTAAAAATAATTTGTAAAAGCAAGTATTTTAGAGAGTATTTCGCCACAAGAGTGCCCATCGCACCTCGACACTGCGCGCGGGGTCTGGGGGGCACAGGGTGTGAGCAAGCCCCTCGGAAATCTTAAAAATAATTTGTAAAAGCAAGTATTTTAGAGAGTATTTCGCCACAAAGGTGCCATAGCACGGCACTGCGCGCGGGGTCTGGGGGCACAGGGTGTGAAACAAGCCCCTCGGAAATCTTAAAATAATTTGTAAAAGCAAGTATTTTAGAGAGTATTTCACAAGGTGCCCATCGCACCTCGACACTGCGCGCAGGGTCTGGGGGCACAGGGTGTGAAACAAGCCCCTCGGAAATCTTAAAAATAATTTGTAAAAGCAAGTATTTTAGAGAGTATTTCGCCACAAGAGTGCCCATCGCACCTCGACACTGCGCGCGGGGTCTGGGGGGCACAGGGTGTAAGCAAGCCCCTCGGAAATCTTAAAAATAATTTATAAAAGCAAGTATTTTAGAGAGTATTTCGCCACAAGAGTGCCCATCGCACCTCGACACGCGCGGGGTCTGGGGGGCACAGGGTGTGAGCAAGCCCCTCGGAAATCTTAAAAATAATTTGTAAAAGCAAGTATTTTAGAGAGTATTTCGCCACAAGAGTGCCCATCGCACCTCGACACTGCGCGCTGGGGTCTGGGGGCTGGGGTGTGAGCAAGCCCCTCGGAAATCTTAAAATAATTTGTAAAAGCAAATTATTTTGAGAGTATTTCGCCACAAGAGTGCCCATCGCACCTCGACACTGCGCGCGGGGTCTGGGGGGCACAGGGTGTGAGCAAGCCCCTCGGAAATCTTAAAAATAATTTGTAAAAGCAAGTATTTTTGAGAGTATTTCGCCACAAGAGTGCCCATCGCACCTCGACATTGCGCGCGGGGTCTGGGGGGCACAGGGTGTGAGCAAGCCCCTCGGAAATCTTAAAAATATTGAATTCACGACCAAAAGTTATTTAGTTATTACTTCGAATGTCAAAAGCAATACTCATATTATGTTATTTTATTATTTTGCTTAGGACCGCAACGTACAACAATTTTCGAACTTTTAAAATTCCATAAATTACTCTATATACTTTAACCGTAACTTTTTTCTTTATTGAGGATAACAGTTATTACGTACAAACTTGGATCGGAATAAATTCAAAAAGCGACTCATAGATAATGATTTTTAAGGATTAAATTAAATAATTGGTAAAATTTTATAAGGACGGTGATTTTTTTCTATAGAAGAATGCATTTGCAAATTGGTGTTACTGTACCGGAAAGACGAGTGGGTAGTAGTTTCTAATTATGCATTTCAAACCATCAAATACCATAATCGTATAAACGCAATATTCTAATGTGTACAATAATCTTTTACGAAATCTCCATTATCATTTAACCGATTTTAAGTAGAAAACAGTACAAAAATTGAGAAATCGCATTATTTTATGTAAATTTAAGATAAACTTTTACTACGTCTATTCCCTATAAATATCATGGTTTTTGCGCATAAAGACTTCGAAGTTTGTCCCGAAGCAGTTACCGAACTGTCTTTAATTTTAAACCAAAGGAAATGAATTTGCTGAAAATTTCCCCTTGGTCAAAATTACACTTTAGGTGGTTTTACAATCACATTTTGCTATTTATTAATAGAAAACTCAGCAACTTTTCTATTAATAGATTTAAGAAAAGGACCTCATTGTTCTGTAACGTATCTTTTTATATTTTATCACATATACGTAAGCGTACGAAAGGGCCTACAGTACAAAGCGGATCGACCACCCCCGCACTGGATTAGTGCTGGACACTCGTGACTGAGGGATTGATAAGATATTCTAACTGTTGATCAGGGGACGACACCTTTTGAGGCAGCTCACGCAAATATTTACATCAATGAGGCGAGGGCGGTACATTCAACAGATAACAGATTTTATATTTCGGGTGCCGATTCATTTACAACAAAGTACATCTTTTTTAACACTCTCTAAGATGAAAGTATTTCTCATACAAAGCTTAATGATTAACGATCGACGACGTGGTAGTTTGGACCGTTAGTGTTGCGTCTCGCCGTGTTAAATGCAATTTGAATTATTAAATCACCCCCTGGTCCTTATCTAAGCAGCACTGTGTATGAACAACACCATGACGTAAAAGCGTGCCCTGAGGTATTATGATTCTTAGAGATTGCGACAGCAATGAGTCACGTACGGCCGACGTCTTGAATTATTCCCCCGACATTCTCGAGCTGTCCGACGGGAAGCTGCAAAAAGAATTCCTATAATACAGCTATTAAAATAGGCCAACTTCGGCATCTCGTGAAATTTGTGTTCACACATTTGTCGTCCTTTTTTATTTTTATGTTAGGAGTATTAACGCACGTCGTCAAAAAAATATTAATTTGTTATTATGTATTTTTTTACAAAATTTCTTTAATTAATAAACCAATTTTAATTTGAGAACAACTAACGAATCGAGGAATTGTATTATCTTTTGTAAGGTTTTTGTATCACATCTAATGTTTTAAGCAATTTACTAGGTGGCTAAATTTCATTGTCTCATTATACTACAAGAAATTAATACCTCGTACCGTGTAATAATTGTTCGTGAAGATTCTTTTTAATAATAATTATATCTACTAAAAATATACACAAGAAAAGACATGGCAATCAAACAGAATATTCTACTGAACGAAGTGTCAATTCGCGGAAATCCATAATTAGACTACGAATCCCCTATCCATCAAACTGAATACGAGAGAATTTTACAGATATCGAACATTTGAGGAAATATTAATATTTTATTTGCTAAAGACGTGCTTAAACTTACTTACTAAATAATTATAATGTTATTTCTAGCTCTAGATTTGTCAGATCAACACATCCTCAGGAAAATGCAGACAGTCACATCCACCCAGAGTGTTAAAACTACAAACACATGCGCTCCCAACCACCACACGTGACGTATCGTCGTGTACGTAAAAGGGCGAAGGGCGCTCCTCCACTCCACCCGTAGCCACAGACGATCACCGATAGACATATTTGTCAATTGTCATAGACTAACCATCACCAAACTATTGCCCAAATTGTTGCAGGCAAGCATCCAACAACGCCAATTTGTAAATTTTAAGTTGATCAAAGAGTATATTAATATTACGTTTATATTTTAAAATTTCAGAAGATTCCAAAACATTTAATCATAACTCATACTCACAAACATATAAAACGTTGAACTTGTAATCGTTATTGAGTTTATGACTGGTTTCTATCAAACATTTAGCAAAATTTATTGTTTTTAAAAACCGAAATACGTTTTTTACATCTTTTTTTTTAAACAGCAGCGGGTTGCATGCTGCACATTAACACATGTTACCGGCAAGCGCTTGATGAAAGAGAAGTTTATATTGCACATTTTGTGTGGTTTTATCGCTCCACTACAGAAGCGTATTTTCCCAACATCTTTTTTTTCAAAATGATGGTCTCGGCCTCACAACGGCCGAGTGCATGTCTGAAGTCGCCAAACACTCACGTCGCCGATATGGTGCTCGCCTCCGGAACGACGGACACGGACGGAGGAGTTTTGAATTTGACCCAAATTAAAAATTCATTTCACCAATCGAAGTAAAAAATTCATAAGTAAGATCAAAAACCTAACCCAAAAACATTAAGACAGTAACATTTTTTTTAATTATTCATGAAATTATACACATCATAATCAATACTATATATTTACAATATATTTGTTAGGTATATTTATTATTTTCCTTTAAAAGTGCACCAAAAGACTTTACGGTTTTACGTTACTTGACAAAACACCAACAACCATGGGAAATTGCTTCCTGCATTATTCAGTGTTAATGACCACTGTACAGCCCCAAAAGCAATCACGATAGCGAACAATTCTGAGAATTGATTTATTATTAAATAACTTTAGGATATAGCAGTTGTAAAAGCTAAGAATCACAACAATTTTAGTTTTGGTGCAAATAAGGACTTTTCTTTACAAAGTTAATTAGAATTGAAAAATTAAATACCTATCGTATCGCTTTTTTACATGAGTTAATACAATTAATTGCCTGATAAAGAGTGAAGTATTAAATAAACTAGAAGTATTTATTAAACAAATGTTATTCAAATATTATGTCCGTAAGATAAACTGGTGAGGAAACGATTTTCTATTAATAGGTATTTACTGTAACTAAAACTAACTCTGCATTAAAAGGCGTTGCGAAGCATTACCTTCTACACCATTTGACCGATCACCATGAGCATTTATAGGAATTTGAACACGGCGAATATTTCCACGCAATCATTGTTTTGCTTTAACGTATATATCAAAGACGAGTATTTGGCCTCAATATAAAAAATAATACAAAAATTCGTTCTATTTCCATGCGGGCCGAACAGGGCGTATAATTTATGGGCACGCCACCTACCGGAAACGGCAGAGCATCGTCTGCTAGACCAGCTAATATTAATATATTAAACATAAAATAAAGCATAAAATAAACTGAATATTCTTATATATTTTGAATTCATTCTCAGGTTAATAATAGGTGACTTCCTTTTGTTAATAGTTGTCTTTTATTTATTTCACCATAACACAGGTATTTATAAGTTTTTAATATACACCTGGTATAAGGGGATTAACTAGTATTTTACGACAACTAAAAATATTATAATTACTTATTATTTTCTTTGAATGAAAGTTTCAATAGCCTAGATACGAAATACTTTTGCCTCCAGTAATATTTGATATTTTAGTTCATAAACAAATATACTTTAAACTACAAGCATACTCTGTATTTTATCACAGTTTCACTCAGTTTCGGAGATAATTACGAGAATGATAGTGTCGTAAATTTTCTTTAATATTTTTTAACGCATGCATTACGAAATCATGCAAAAAATATCAATCTTTTAAATACCCTTAAGTTTCATATGGTAGACCTTGCACTTGAATTTTTTTATTCATCAAGTAGATTCGAATATAATGAGCTGTGACAGACAGACACAAGAGTTATCTAATAAGAGTTTCATTGTTGACCTGAACACGTGAACGTCTTTCTTTTTCAGTAAAAAGGCGCATGCCAGAAATTCGAAAGGTATTAAAATTGTGTACAATACTGCGATTTCTCGAAAACTGTAATTGATAGCCAAGAAGTGAAATCACTGCCGTAAAGCTCGTTTCGGCGCCGTTTCAAAATGTCACTTCAAAATGACAAAATGTTATACGTCCGCAGCCTTGGTATGATGACTTAATCAAGTAAACAAAGAATGACTAAAAATCTTAAAAATCAGCGGCGCGCAAAGTTAGTTTGATTATAACGAATGGACAAGTAGAAGCGGTTTTGATGACCTTAGATAGTTATCGATTTGTTGTAAATATTTAGTAGGATAAAACACGAAGTTTTGGAAATTAATAAAAAAAAATATTGAAAAATGGTGGCTTGCAGAAAGTGAGAAAATGATGTGAATCCAAGCCTAATCTCAATCTAAAATTTCATGTATTCAAGGAAACTGATGGCAGTAGTCTCATAATACAATATTTTTTACATGAAATATATGTAACCCTAAAAATGTTACTAAAATTTCTTTAAAGAAATACTCATCTTACCACGCCAAATGACAAACAATATCTGTTAAAATAAACCTCTGCTATAAGTGTCATGTGACACGGGGTATATAGTACTGCGTAACAAAGGCGGCGCGGGCGCGTATTTCGCGGTGTCGCGCTGCGACGGTCACGCAACGGCCGCGGAGAGGCGGCGACCCCGAGGAATTACATAATACATACAAAATATGTAACAAGAGGCTTATACTTTTTGCAGGCCTCGAGTTTTGTTTTGTGGGGCTACGTCAATAAAATACACAGCTAAATTTTGCGTATTACTGTAATGTATATCTAAAAATTTATTGTTAAAAATGACCATAAGCAACTTTTCACCTAGGAAGTTATATTCCTAAAGCAAAGTGGAAAGATGCTGAGCAAAACTCGGTTGCATAGGTACTAAATCCTATCTATAAAACAAATAAGAAGAGAGAAAAATATATCATTGCTCATTAAAAAAAAAAAACTAGAGATGTCGTGAGACACCAGATAGGAAAGAAGTGCCTTTTGCTTTATATTATGTTATATCAAATAATAGGAACAGTAAAATAAATTATTAACTTTTGAGAATAAATAAACGAGAATATCTGAATAAGAAATATGTTCATTTATTTAAAATAGCATATAATATATATAAAATTGTGAATTATAAGGTATATAAAAAATTAAGCACTAAACAGCGCCGCAGCACAATTATGAAAATTTTGAAATCGATATTATAATCGATCGTCACCTTCATAAAACGAGTTTAATAAAGACTATTCAAAGTCTATACAAAGAAATTGCTTTTGCTTTTGAAAAATTCTTTACTAGCATTGCAATTTCACGTACACAATCTCTAAAATTATTGCCCACTCTTGTTGAATTTTCTGTTGAAACGGAACGTTGACATTTGTGGTACTATGCTTGAATTTTCTCATATCAACTACAATAACGTTATTAAAACATTCAAATGTTTAAAAATAGAAAAACTGCTGATCTTGATGGCTTTCTGTAAAAATAATAGATTCAATAATAGACTGCATTGCCCCATGCTTAGTAGTGATTTTTAATGATTGCGTTGATTGTTGTCTGTGTCCCAATTTAATGAAGCACAGTTATTCCATTATTTAAATCCGGTAGTATATCTGACCCTTCTAACTTTAGACCGATATCAACACTACCGACACTCAGTAAAATTTTTGAAAAACTTATTTTAAATCAATTATTGTAGTATTTTTATTACAATAACTTAATAAACGTTAAACAATTCGGATTCAAAAATGGTCGCTCAACAACTGAAGCTGGTGTTGAGCTTATTCAACAGATTTTTGATGCCTGGGAGGATTCACGGTACGCAATCGGTGTCTTTTGTGATTTATCCAAGGCTTTTTATTGCGTTCATGACCACACATTGATCAGGAAACTAAATCATTATGGCGTCACGGGTCAATCACTTGCACTTCTAACGTCTTATTTAAGAGGTAGAATTCAAAGAATTGACGTTAATAGTGATAGGTCGTCGGGATCTGCAGTCAGTATAGGTGTACCGCAGTGTTCAGTTCTTGGACCATTTCTATTCTTAGTTTACATTAATGATCTACCACAATTTGTTAAAGATAGGCATGGGATTGTTCTGTTTACTGATGGTAGTTCTTTACTTTTTAAGATTAATAGGCATCAACCAGCTTTTGACGAAGTAAACAGTACCATCTCTGAAATAGATGAGAGGTTCAGTATTAATAATCTTCTTCTCAATGAGAAGAAAATAAAATTTTCAATTTTCCTTGACTAGTGCTAAACCAGTCTACTGGTACTGGATGTTGTGGATAAGAACTTATTCCTTAGTCTCACTTTGGACGTTAAATTACGTTGGAATTCTCATATTACTAGATTGGTGAAAAGACTTAGTCCTGCAGCATACGCAGTAAAAAGAATTCGGCGACTTACAGATGAAAGCACCGCGAGACTAGTTTATTTCATAGTCTCATGACCTATGGAATTTTTTTATGGGGTCACGCAGCTGATGTTAACACAATTTTCGTGCTGAAGAAACGAGCTATTCGTACTGTTTATGATTCTAGACCAATGGCATCTCTTAGAAAAAAATTTAAGGTAATGATTATCCTACCTTTAGCATTACAAAAACATGTACGAAAATCTGATATATGTCAAGTTACATATAGAATCGTTCCAAAAAATTTGCGACATACATAACATTAACACTATACATAAAAACGATCTTGCTGCACAAAAACTCGTCTAAGCGAACTTGATAAATCGTTTAAGGGGCAATGTTGTCACCTTTAGCGTCCTACTTGTGTCTTTTTTCCTTGGGTATATGAACATATACTGCAGTACTAAATATTTTAATGTTATAAATATCAAAACTCTTTTTTTTGTCATTTTCTACCCAATTCTATTGATGATATAGACTGCTGTATTTATGACTTCCCCACATAAACGGAATAGTAGGACTTTGGTAAATAGCATTGTTTTCGCTGCATTCACGAGGATCGGATTCTTTCTTTTCGCTCTGCTATTTTGTTCCACTTTGTACGTCATTGACGTTTTGTTTATTATTCCTTTTGCTTGGAATTTTTTTCTGACATCTTTATTTACAAATTCTATTCCATTATCGCTTCGAAAAATGTTCATCCTGTTTTCTTGTTTCATATTCTATCGCAATTTTGATACAAATTTTAATTTCATGTTTTCCTTTAACAGATAATGCTTTCTTGAATTTCAAGTTGACGTCTTTGAACACAATAAAATATCTAAAACCTCCAACAGCCGGCTCTTCCATTGACCCATAAGTATTGGCGTGAATTATCTCACAAGTCTTCCAACTGATATTTTCACTTAAAAAATAAGGAAGAGCGTGTGTTACCTTTCAGACAGCTCTCAAAAGTGTGGAAGGGAAATTTGTTCATATGTATATTATTTTTCTCTAGCATGTCTTTCACGTAAATCATGTGTTGGTATGCTAACTTTTCATGCCATTCATGCAAATTTGAGCACTTAACTTGAGCAACATTAGTTGAGGGTGCTTTAAAATATTCAAAATTTAAGTAATACCTGCTTACACATCGTTTAGTCAAAACCCCCAAATTATTTTGTTTATAAAATTTTCATTTATTTAAACCCATCATAATGATGTAACCTCTTTTTGTGGTATAATTAATTGAGAATAATATTGTTTTTAATTGTAAAACATGAAGACTTTACTTATGCTAATGTCAATCCTTTCATTGTCATTCCAAACTTATACTACTACCTGTCAACAACCTCGCACACTAATTATTGTCCCGTTCCCTAGAATTACTGACTTATTTTTCACGGTCAAATATGACGTAAACAGTTTATAATCACAACACATGTTTTTTCGCACCTGAGTCAACTAACCAGTAACCATTTTGTTTTCTGAAAATGTTCAGCAAATGCACAGTTTACTACAAAGATATTACTTTATTCGTCTTCTTAAAACGGCATTACCTTTTTAAATTACCTGGTTTATTGCAACAATAACACTTCAGATATGAACGATTATCTTTATAGTTAAGAAAATTTGCGGTGTTATTGTATTTACAATCATTTCGATGATGCCCCATCTAGCTACATTTAAAATACTTTATAGTTTTCTTGTTTGTTTTTTTATCTACTAATGCTGTAGACGGTTGAGAACTTCCACCTTTTTCTTTAATTTGTCTATCAGTAATCTAAGAACTAGATTATGATAGGTCTGCTTATCGTCTCTAGCAGATTTACATTCGGAAATAAAATGTTTGTAATATGTGGTAAAGACATTAGAATCTTAATTACTACGAACTTCTCAGACATGTTTTCAACCAGCTGTTTCAAATGATTTTGCATTTCCTGTTATTTTATAAAAACTCAGACAAATTTGAACCTTTATCATATTTAATTTGAAAAAATCGTTGTTGCACAATGTAAACGCTGGTTTAACTTAGTAATTTTAGCCATATTTTTTCCAATGAATTATACGCGATGATATGCAGCATGACTTCTGACATTCTGGTGTCTAACAACGTTTGAGCTTTAGCATCCTGGACTTCCTAAAAAATGCTTCATCGTCGGGCTTTATCATCGTTCTTTTGACAATTTTGTATAGATCTTGACCTCACAATAACATCGATGATTGAAATTTTTATACATTCCAATATTTAAATATTTGTACCTGTAGGCTTTCCTACCTTGTCAAGTTTTTTTTTAATTCCCGGAGAAAAAGCAAAATAGCAATCCACGCGCTCTAGTCGGTGTTTTTTCAACATTACACTTTTGTATTTGTTTTGCGTTCCTTGTGTTTATATTTATTTCTTCATGTTAATTAGTGACCTGGACCCATAACCAGATGAAATATGAAAGGAGTTATAAGCTTCATTTAAAATGAACCTTATTTCGGTATTCTTAACACAGCTTACGACAAATATATATTCGCCATGACACACATGTGAGCGACATAGTTAATATGTTTACTTTTTTTGCATCTTATTACGTCGTTTACCTACATAAATCCATAAAATTTCCACAATGGATGCTGCACTAGGCTTTATTTATCCCGCGGTTGAGGCACATTCTTCTACAATCTTTTTATGTCAGATTGCGTGCCTCATATGTGCCCTCGGCCCCGGCCCAGCGTGCGCCGAGGACGGCCGACCCCCGCCACCCTGCGATGGCAACTTCGGGTCGGACAGCTTAACCTGCATTTCAAAGCAAGGAGCATATGGTTTACGTTGACCTAAAACCCCATCGGGCGATTCGCCCTAGGTCAGATCGAAGCCAGTATTTTTTGGTTCAAAACAGATGCTTTTAGCAATGAGCCCCTACTGGTCCATACTTATTAAAATATTTGTTTTTATAATAATTCATGGATTGTATTCAACAACCATATTCAAGGTTTATATTGACAAACTTCCTTCGTTTTTAAAATTAAAATTATCTCTTAGGCTAAAATATTAAACTTGGATATTTGGCTAGAAATTGATTTGTTCGTTAATTATCATATTCACGACAATTAGCGAACGTAACGTAACGAAGAAATCTCAGTCAATTACATATAAACAGAATTGGTCAATTCCATATATCCCACTGCGAGTGGTTAACGGCATTTCCCAAGTGCAAACAAAGTCAATTACAAACACGAAGACTTAAAATTATTCTATCCGATATAAATAAATAACAACTACCAGATTCTGTGTGTGTTGTGCTAATCAGTGAAAATTGTTCTTGACTATTTAATAAGTGCATCATGATGTTAAGTAAGTTTATGCAACACACGATCACCTGACGGAACTGGTTTCACCGAACACCGCGCCCTCTAGTGCTTACCGCTATAATGTGCAACCAGCACTAACATTTTCTCTTCTATCCGCACCGCTGACTGCGCCGCATATACTTTAGCCGCCGCTTAACACTCTGAAGACCGCGAGCTCGCTTGTGCAATACCAGAGGGAGAGGAACAGGACCATTCGAGGGTAAGCGTTTCTTTGATTATTGTCACCCTGTACCAAACGGCGTTACATTTCTTCGCATTTTTCCATAGATAAAGATATAAATTTTTCGAAAAAGTACAGAAAATCTAACAGAAAACCTTCTGGAAAAAGAAAAAATTTTTTTTCTTTTAATAATCGTTTATATCTACAGACACTGAGCGTATTAGACACGTGCGGTAGCACACGAAGTAATATACTCTGAAAGTGTATAAAATAATATAAGCGGTAGATATGAACCTGTTTGTGTCTAAGGTAATGTGCCCGCGCAGACGCCGGCAGACACACAGTACGCAGCCGCTATCAACGGAAAGAATATTTTGTGTGCGCGGTTCATATAGTTGTCGGTGGGTTTCACCGGGTACTGTAAATGCAACATCAGACTTGTTATTAATTTTAGATATTTTCGATGTTCTATAATCAATATCTAAGTATGAATTCGAAATGAATCAGTGGCCAGTTTGCATGCTGCATGTTTTTCAATGTCTATTACACATATCAAACTAAAGACTTTTGCAAATTAAATTAAGTTAAATTTAAAAAAAAAGCCAATTTACTTGTGTCATTTAAGAATTTCGAACGGAAATTGATACCAATCTATTTACTCATAACTTTGCATGTAGTCCCTGTAGTGCAGCTACAGGAACTACATACTATGAGCTATTATGTAGCTTCTAAATAGCTGGTATGCGACTCTTAAAAAATAAGTATAAATAACAATGACGATCTAGAGAATACAACATGCGCAATATAACAAAGCGATCTAACAACCGATGTTCCTGTCTGAACTGTGTTTTAAATCATCTAAAGTGCACGTACGTTATGGCGGACTTGGCTCGCTTACGGCGCACTTGAATTTTCTATGAGCGCAAAAAAATTACAGGTCCGGTGGCCGCGACCCCTAGTAACTAATTCATACACTATCTCTTGGATTTCTGAGTCGAATGTCACGGCCGGGCCCCCCGCGCCCCCGCTTCCGCAGCCGTTCCTGCTCTACTCTTTCCTAGATTAAATAAACCATCTCCCAAATGGCCTTGTAGGGTCGCGACGTCCTTTCCCTTACTCGGCCGGCTTAAGGTCCGATATACATGACACTACAGGTCCAACACTGAAAAATTAAGCGGAATCAACCACACTCGACTAAGGCTTAAAAATATTATTTATTACGTTGACACAATAAAAATAATGACATAAATAAAAAAAAACCGTACGTGTACCTATTTACGCATGTAAGAAGTTATACTTCTTTGGTGTAGCAAAACATGTATAGCTCCAATAAATTCATCCCGCCTGCCAATACTCTACGTTTATAAAAAACAAACGTAAAATAAAGACATTAAATACAATTGTCAAAAGTTTAGTTAAAATAAGTATGACATATAAAAATGTATGACAAATATGAAATAATGTTTTTTCATAGATTGTTAATTTATTTTACATAATTAAAAGAATAAATGTACATAAAAAAAACCATAATATGAAACGAAACACTTTTATTATTAGTATTTACAATAAACTATCAATAAATATGATTCACCCAGGTATATATCTTAAAAACACACGTTTAAATGTTTATATATAAATATATTTTATTCATACTGATAAGAAATACGTGTTATAAGTGCAGAAACATTTAATAACTAACTTGAATATAGTTATCAGTTCTCACACGAACATGGTGAATGACCTTACTTTTACGTTGTTGATCGCCTTTTCTGCAAAGCTTAGAAATATTCATCATCTAACTTCATGGTGTCCATTTAGATGTCGTTCTGTGCGCGCATCCTAACAATTCACTCTAATATTTTTTCCCTAACGCACCAGAAAAAGTTAAGCTAGAAAATAAGTTATAAAATGCAATAAATGAGACAATGGAAACGCTAAGAAAAAATCGACAGTGTGAAATCAAAGTCATTTCGATCATAAATTTGGGTTAATTTTTATTTTAAAGGTGACAGACACTTTTATCTTAACTAAAAAGAGCTGTCAAATTGTTTTTATTAATACCTTCACAAAATTTCTACAATTGATACATATTAGCTTAAATTTCATTGTGATAATTTTGCCATTCCTTCATTTTTGAAATACAAATTCAAACTCAAAATATCTATATTTCATAGGTTACAAAATAACACTTGAAATACGTCATAATTTTTTGCGAATTTACACTTTACCGTTTACTGCTTTGCAAGAAACTCAAGGGTAGCTCTTTTCTAATTGGCTCATACATAGCCAAAAGAAATACAAAATCATTAAGAACAAAACAGCTCGGTAAGAAGTCGAGCCGCTTATGCCCATGGATATTTGTTTTCTAAATATTCTGAAGTTATATAAATCCTTTTTTACTGAGAATTGTTTAATAACACTCTTAAATTTATGTAGGGGTAAATCTTGTATATCTACAGGAACCTTATTGAATATGCGCATACAAAGCTCTCTAAATGAATTTGTGACTTTAGTTAGTCGACTAACATGTGAAATCAGTTTATTTTTATTTTAAGTATTGAGTTTGTGTCGACTACTATTTCTTTTAAACATTTCCAATTTTTTTTCACATATAATAAATTGTCATAATTGCAGAATTAAGATGCCAGGGTTAAGATTCCAATTTCCTTAAACTTATTTTTAAGAGATGCATGAGGTCTGAGCTAATAAATTGCGCGCACGGCCCGCTTCTGCAGCACGAACATTCTATGAATAGCCGCGGAGTTTCTCCAAATCCCCAAAGCAAGATATAATACGACATCAGACTATGGAAACAGCCATAATGAACCAATTTAGCAGTTTTGACGTCTCATAAATTTCTTATTTTTTTGACTGCGCAGGCGGTAGATCTAAGCCTTTTCGCCGACTTGCTTATATGAGGACTCCATTAAAGCCTGTTAACTAAAGTAATTCCCAAAAACACGGTAGCATTAACAAACTTCAATTCTTCGTTGCGTACCTAAATAGTTCCAGATCCATATCTCACATTTGAAAGTGATAATTTTATACATTTTGTTTTCATTACATTAAGGAGGTTATTTGCAGTAAACCATTTCACTATCTTAGAAATAGCATTATTCACATCGTCATAAGTAGGCTGTTGTCTTTTAACTTTCAATAACAAAGAAGAATCATCTGCAAATAGTACTATGTCATGAACATCCTTAACAAAGCTAGGTAAATGATTCATATAGACTAAAAACAGAAAGGGACCAGGAATTAATCCCTTTGGTACATCCATGTGGACTGTAGATCCAGACGATCTCATGCCAGTGACATCAACTCTCTGAACCCTGTTACACAAATACGACTTCAGAAGGTCGAGTGCCCGGCTTGTTACTCCATAGTGACGTAGTTTCCCGATTAGAGTTTCATGATAAACACAATCAAATGCATTGAAGAGATCGCTAAATACGCCAATTGCATCTCGCAAATCCTCCCAGGCTCCAAAAATATTTTTCACAAGCTCAACGCCAGAATCGATTGTCAAGCGATCCCGAGTAAAACCGAACAGTTTATTAAGCATTAATTTATTAGTTTAAAAATGTACTAACAACTGATTTAGGATTAGTTTTTCGAATATTTTGCTAAGTGACGTTAGTATAGATATGGGTCTAAAGTTATTGCGACTTGATACACTACCGCCTTTAAATAGTGGAATTACTTTACTTTCTTTCATCAAATCGGGAAACACTCCTTCATCTAAACACTTGTTAAAGATAAACGCCAAATGCGGCGCAATTTAATCTATAGTGGAGTTTACAATTACAATAGAAAGACCATGAATGTCAGCAGTCCTCTTCACGTCTAAAGATTTAAATGTTTTGATTCTCTCTTCAGAACTCACATTTTTAAATTTAAATTCCAAATTAATATTACAAATTGGACTATTTTTCTTCAGTAATGATTTAGCAAGAACGGGAGATGAGTTAAAAGAACTGGTAGTTAAAACAGGAATGTCAGTAAAGAACGTTTCGAAAGCCTTAGCAACCTCTGTCTTCATTCAAGGTTTTGTCATCTAACTTAAGTTTAAAGTCAATAACTCGGCCCTTAATTTTTCCAGTCTCGTTCTTTATGACACCCCAAGTTGTTTTCATAACATTATTGCTATTGTTTATTTTATTGTTTACGTATTTAGTTTTAGCCGTGATGCAAACACGTTTAAAATTTTTTGAATATTTTGTTATATACTTAGCAAAGCTCTCGCTATAATTAAAAGTCCTTTCGTCGTAAAGCTCATACAGTCTCCCTCTACTTTTTTGAATTTCCACTGTTGCTAAATCGCTAAATGCTAATCTTTCATTTATTTTAACATTTTTTGCTTTAAATACATTATCATATTCTGTTTTTATCACGTCAAACATTAAATTATACATCTCATTAGAATCATCACAGCAATGAAATTCCGAAACTCTCCGTGTGATATTTTTTCTAAATGGAAGTAGGCATTTTTCGTTCACCGGTACACAAATTATATTTCTTTTTAGACTTTTATTGAGCAATATTATAAAACATGCAAATTGACCGCTGTGGTCTGATTTTAAACTATGCATTATGTATTTCTTCTGTGGTTCAATATTTGTATAGATGTTGTTGATACAAGATTCTCAGGTAGAAGATATCCTCGTCGGAACTAAAAAGTTCCAAAATCTCACCGCCGCAATTACTGGCGTCCAATAAATTTATATTTAAGTCTCCACATATGGCTATGTTTTTACTTTTATCACTAATTTTACATTAAATTTGATCCATTACAGACTCAAATAATTCACAGGAGGAATGAGGTAGTCTGTATACGCTCATTACAATAAGCCGCTCGAGCTCCACACAGGCTATTTCCACAACCCGCTCAACAGAAAGGCTCACAATATCTGTTATTTCCTTAAACTTTAAATTATTTCTTATTAATGTTGAGAATCCGCCACATATTGATATCTTTCTGCTGAAGGAGCTAGCAACCTAGTGATTGACAAAACCAAATTGGAGCTGGTAGTTCCTAAGCCAATGTTCCCTAATACATAGAATATCGATATTAGCATAGCTCATTAATAGTTTAATCTCCAGCGCCTTGTTCTGCATACCTTGAATATTTTGATGCACCAGGTTGATAATACAATGACCTTTATTATTATTTTTAAATATGCTATAATTTTTTACATTTGTGTATATTGTACTAATTTTTGGCGACATAATGCTTGAGCCACTCTTTGTTATATTATCTTATCGTATTAAAGTTATTTGAAAATAATTGTGTAAATTCATTACAGCCAAGAAAACCCTGTTTATTCTTAAGGAATTGGGTATTCTCTTTGTCACATTACATTATGTATACGCGATATTATAAAACAGGTAGTATTATACAAAAATTGGCTTAGGTTATAGATCGCAATGCGTATATAAAACAATTAATTATTAATAATAATAATAACAAAAAAACTGAAAAAAAAGCATTACTTATAATGCTCAGTACATCCTAATAAATATAGATAGCGATCAGCGGCTACAGATGAACATCGTCATAGAATTAAAATGAATAACAAAAAAAAATTCGATCATAGAGAACTTTCGAATGCTTTACATAAAAAGTCGTGTAAATATTTGAAAAATTCAGAAGCGTGATGCCTCATCATTACACCACCTCATTACATAACTTATTTAATAGAAAGTAAATTTTACAGTTAACTTTTATAAGTTAACTGTAAAATTTACTAGTATGTAATAATGTTTTTATTAAATAATGTTTTTTTTTCCCGTTTTACTTATGTAAAACGGGAAAAAAAAACATTATTATCTTCTGGAGCTGATATAAAATAAAAATAAATCAAACCAATGTGGCTAACATGACGACACGACACAATGATCCGACGCGATCAAACCACGCTCTCACAGCATACCGGGAGAGTAACTTTATTATTTTAAAGTTCTTATATGTAGAATAACATCATTAGAAGAATTTGCAAGAAACTTAAGGGTAGCTTTTTATTTTAATTTCATCATGCACAGTCAAAACAAATACAAAACCACTGATAAATGAAACAGCCTGATAAGAAGACAAGCCACGGATATTTGACTTCTAAATATTCGTTGATTGTATAATACAGTTTTTACTCAGTGATTGTTTAATAAAGCTCCAAAATTTGTATAAGTGTAAATTCAAAAGACAAACTAAGTCCTAACTTGCATATCGCGTGAACAGCCCACTTTTGTAGCAAGAAAATTTTAAAGCGAATGAACACATAAGTAATCTTCTAATCTAAAAAAAATGATATATATTGTTTTTTTTTAATTACAAAAGTTTCTTTCATTAGATGTTGGTCTAAATCACAATTTGCTACCATTGTTTATATGGTGTGACGGGTCGACACCTTGGACTTCTAGAGTCTTAATTAACTGGTAGAATTCAAAGATTGATGTTAATAATGAGAAGTCCTCGGGATCTACAGTCAATATAGGTGTACCGTAGGGTTCAGTTCCTGGATCTTTTCTGTGCATAGTTTACATTAATAATCTACCACATCTTGTTAAAGATGGCCATGAGATTGTACTGTTTGCTGATGACACTTCTTTACTATTTAAGTTTAATAGGCAACAACCAGCTTTTGACGAAATAAACAGTACCATCTCTGGAATAGATGCGTGGTTTAGTATTAATAATCTTCTTTCCGATGAGAGGAAAACAAAACTTGTTTAATTTTCCTTGACTAGTGCTAAACCAGTCGATGAAAACGTAATGATCAGGAACGAGATACTGGATGTTGTGGATAAGAACTTATTCCTTAGTCTCACTTTGGACGCTAAATTGCGTTGGAATTCTCATATTACTAGATTAGTGAAAAGACTTAGTCCTGCAGCATACGCAGTAAAAAGAATTCGGCGACTTACAGATGAAAGCACCGCGAGACTAGTTTATTTCATAGTCTCATGACCTATGGAATTTTTTTATGGGGTCACGCAGCTGATGTTAACACAAATTTTATGCTGCAGAAACGAGCTATTTATGCTATTTTAATTTAAGACCAATGGAATCTCTCAAAGAAAAATTTAAGGAAATTTATATCCTAACTTCAGCATTTAAGGAAATTTATAACCTAGCATCATAATACATTTACGAACATCTGATATATGTCAAGAGACATGTAGAATCGTTCCAAAAAATTAGCGACATCCATAACATTACCACTAGACATAACAACGATCTTGCTGCTCATAAAAACCGTCTAAGCAAAGTTCATTTAAGGGGCAATGTGTGCGCTTTTATAATAAAATCCCAGCTGAAATTCAAACTTTGTCATTTTATGAATTCAAGCGTTTCGTTAAAAGAAAGTTTCATGGCAAGGTCTATTATACCGTGTCTAAATATATTAATGAAAAAAATTAATGGGATTGAATCGCTCGGTTATCAAGTTGCTTCATGTTATTACTAAGTGTTATGCTAAATTATTCATTACTTAATATTTTTATCTATAAATAAAAAAGAGCAAACCTTGAGTTTCTTTCCCATTCTTTTCATAGCGAATCTACATTTGGAATGAGTGGTAATGTTAATGTCTAAAACAGTCGTTAATAACGTATTTCAAGTATAATTAATATTACCTATGAAATAAAGCAATTTTTGATTTGATATACGAAAAGTAAACATAAAATTAATATGAAAATTGTACGAAAATTGTGACAAAGAAATATTAACTTTATAAGAAGTGACCCGAAGATATTCTCACACGTGATTGTGCAAAGTGAACAAGAGTATTTCTGAGTTTTGTTTTCCTTGTGCCCTGTCTTAGGTATGAATTAATACGAAAATATGTCACTTACCTACTACATGTGCATCTATTTTAATATGAATAATATTTATGAAACGTTTGAAGAATAAAGAACCCCGGTTTTAGAACTACAGTAGTCGAATTGAGTCATCCCATATATGCATATGTCATACACTAGATAGTCGCCTGATCTAAATGCAGGAACAGCTAAAGATTTATAGTGGGACTACGTCCATACGACCCCAAGAGTCGCTTTGTGTCAGCGGTGACATCGCTCATCTTTTAGCGACACCTGCGAGTCCCGGGCACGAGCGACGCCTTCGTATTTCCAGTTCGTCGCCAGCGCCGCGGCTAATGCGATAATAACGCGACTAATGAGCCTGCGCGCCGCTAATGCTAGTTTATTATGGCGCTGTGCCTCGCCGCCGACCTCTAATGTATCTCCGGAGGTGGCGCCCACTATCTCACTAACCGTAAAATATAGTGGACGAATGTGTTACCTTACCGGGCACCGTCCTCCGGGACATCTCGTAACGCTCTCTGAATGGACTGTCGCTATTTGTAGTTGTTTTAAATTACTTTGTAGAATTTGCAATGACACGAATTTGTGAGGTGTGACAAACAAGATTACACAATTAATTACCGTACTAGCTAGTCGGACTAATGAACGATAACGGAGATGCTATCATATCATTATGATTTAATCTTCATAATTATGCAACAAATTTTCCATAAATACTTAACATAGAAGTGCTAACATCAAATAATTTACACACCTATCTACTCCACTCTAGCGGTATATTTACTAGTCTTACCCTACTCTAGTTTGTCGCTAATTTTGAGAAACTTATCGACTAAAGAGGCACAATCGCAGCCTACTTTCTATAGAGACCACACTTTAGTCTATCAAACGAGACATTTTTAATTTTCTGCCGTGCTTTACCTTAACCTTTACTAAACACGGTAATTTCTTTGGTTTTAGATAATTTTGTGATCATGAACGCACCTATGAAAGAGCCTTCTCAAAAAATTTTTGTTATGAAGCCCGTTATGTCCAATCGTGTTACTTTTTATGTAAAATAGTTGTCGAAGTAATATATTAACTGTGTTCTTTAATTTAAAATTGTTCTGAATATGTCGCCTTCCTGGACGACCACGCGCCGCAGCGCCGTCGCGGCGGGAGGCTGACGACAGGTATGCGGAACGCGAGCAGTTCGAGAAACAGTACTGTGCGCTCGTGTCGGCGGCTCACGCCCTCCTGGACGACCACGCGCCGCAGCGCCGTCGCGGCGGGAGGCTGACGACAGGTATGCGGAACGCGAGCAGTTCGAGAAACAGTACTGTGCGCTCGTGTCGGCGGCTCACGCCCTCCTGGACGACCACGCGCCGCAGCGCCGTCGCGGCGGGAGGCTGACGACAGGTATGCGGAACGCGAGCAGTTCGAGAAACAGTACTGTGCGCTCGTGTCGGCGGCTCACGCCCTCCTGGACGACCACGCGCCGCAGCGCCGTCGCGGCGGGAGGCTGACGACAGGTATGCGGAACGCGAGCAGTTCGAGAAACAGTACTGTGCGCTCGTGTCGGCGGCTCACGCCCTCCTGGACGACCACGCGCCGCAGCGCCGTCGCGGGGAGGCTGACGACAGGTATGCGGAACGCGAGCAGTTCGAGAAACAGTACTGTGCGCTCGTGTCGGCGGCTCACGCCCTCCTGGACGACCACGCGCCGCAGCGCCGTCGCGGCAGAAGCATCGGCGCAGAATCCGTGACCGGTTGCCGAGAAGTAGAACCAGGTCGACCAAATAAACATTCTTTTGTAAAACTACCAAATATTGATCTACGTCACTTTATCGGCAGGTATTAGCACTGGCTCGAATACAGGGATACCTTTTTATCGATGATACACAAAAATGAACATCTTAATGATTTAAGTTTCATTATTTACGCGCCTCCCTTCAAGAGAGTGCGGCCATAGTCATTCGAGGCTTAGAGTTCAATGGCGAAAATTACGAAAACGCATGGAATTTACTATGCAACAGATATGACAATGAACGATTACTTATCAATAATCATGTACATGCTTTGTTCAATCTAGAATGCATTCAGAAGGGATAGAGTAAAGCTATTCGTTGGCTTGTTGATGTCACAAACAAAAACCTTCAAGCATTAAACACATTAAGACAATCGACTAAACACTGGGACACTTTGATCATTTACATGATGTCTTCTAAGTTAGATTCGTTTACAAATCGAGAGTGGGAGGAATATAGAAATGAACTGTCAGCGCCCCACCTTAGAACAATTTACAACATTTTTAAGTAATAAGGCGGATTTATTAGAAACTTTAGAAGACCAAAAAACTCATAGAAAAATGTTAATATTAGTTTGCCTTCTCAAGGGTCAAAAAATTTTATTGTTGCTACGAATTTTAACAATAAATTATCTTTAAAACTATGTCCATGTATGCAAAATTTATTTACTATTTAATTGTGAAGTCTTTAGAAATTTAACTACAGATTTACGCATAGAAAGGGCTAAGGAGTTCAAGGTATGTTTGAATTGCTTACTTACAGCTCACATAGCGAACAAGTGCAAACTTTCGCATTGAAAATACTGTAAACTGAAACACAACACTTTACTGCATGTAGATAAGCAGTCCGATCCGATACCTGCTTTACATGGTAATGTAGCATTATCATCCGATATTTTAAGGTTTACTACAGACTTGCATGTTTTACTATCCACAGCATCGGTGAAGGTGCCGGATACTAATGGCAGTCGTCATACCGCAGTACTACAAATTTCATAACATAGGAGCTCTGAAGCACACCCGGTCTAATACGGCGGAACGTAAGCTCCATTGAGACAGGTATTAACAATCAATTATTTAATAGTGCACAGTCTTGTAACTTAACCCTAGAGTCATATGCTGGAGCTCACAAGATGAACGTTGATTGTATATTACAAAATCCTTGCCTTCTACATTCATCGACCTTAGTCACATTCATATTCCATCAAACATACAGTTAGCAGACCCGACATTCAATATTCCATCTTAGTCGGTGCTGAAGTTTTCTGGAACATCTTAGGAACACATCTAATTAACTTAGGCAAGCATCAACCTAAATTATATGAATCTAGGTTAGGTTGAATTGTTCCGATCTTATTATAAATTCTAAACATTCGTCGCTTTGCAATTTTTCTCAACATGAAACAAACATAAATCTTATTCAGTTTTGGCAAATGGAAACGGTTCCAGATGAATATTCATTATCATATAAGGAGCGCCTATGAGAATAAAAAATGTTAGTAGATACCAAACGTTAGGACGACAGTCGTATAGTCGTAACCATTCCTTTAAAAAGACCAGAGTTCCAGAAAGAGAACCCGAGTTCAGGAACAAATATATGAAATTTATGAAAGAATATTTAGAATTACACCATATGTCCGAGAGCATACATAAAGTTATTTTAAAGAATAAAACTAACTATTACTTACCCCATCATGGCGTATTTTGAAAATCGAGTACTACTACTAAATTACGCGTTGTTTTCGACGCATCCGCGTCCACAACCTCAGGTATATCTCTTAACGATATACAGATGGTCGATCCGGCTGTACAGGGCGAACTTTTTGCTATTATCTTACGTTTCAAGCAGCATAAATTGGTTTTTTCCGCCGATATAAAAAAAATGAATCGAGCTATAGAACTAAATCAAGATCAACGCAATTTACAACAAATCATTTTTCGTTTTGATTCAAGTGAGCCATTAAAGGTATTTCTCTTTAATACTCTGACTTATGGTACCGCTTCAGCTCCATACTTAGCTACAAGATGTTTAGTAAGTTTAGCCACACAATATTCTAATGAAGATGTACGTAATTCAACTTTGCATGATTTTTACGTCGATGACTACCTAAGTGGTGCTGATACTATTGAGCACACAGTTGCGTTATGTCAGGGAGTTATTGCACTTCTATCATCAGCTAAATTCAATTTAAGAAAGTGGTGCTCCAATAACCACGTAATTTTAAATCAAGTCAGTGAAACCAAAGGTAATCAACACAATGTTCTAGACTTATCGAACAATAATATAGATCATTCTCCAAAAACATTAGGCTTACACTGGTTGTGCGATGAAGACAAACTGTCGCTTTCTATTGATATACCTTCACGAAAAATTATTACAAAATGCTACATTTTGTCAACCATAAGTCAAATATTCGATCCATTAGGCCTTGTGAGTCCATGCATCGTCGAAATAAACACATTGCTTCAAAAACTATGAATAAGCACTTGGGACAATATTCTACTAAATGACATAAAGAAACTATGGTTAACATTCGCTAATACATTATAATGTCTTAATAATCTAAAAATTGCACGTTGGGTAATTTGTGATAATCACAAATTAATAGAAATTCATAAATTTACAGACTCATCTCAAGCCATATACGGTGCATGTCTTTATATACGTTCTATTTTTCAAATTCAAATTCAAAATATCTTTATTTCATAGGTTACAAAATAACACTTGAAATACGTCATCATATTTTGTGAATTTACACTTTACTGCTCGTTCGGAAGGCAGTTTTCCCTCAAGAAGAACGAGCAAGAAACTTAAGGGTAGCTCTTTTAATTTTACATACATAGAAACAAATACAAAACAAATTAGGAATGACACAGCCCGGTAAGAGGAGTCGAGCCCGCTTATGCCCATTGATTTTTGTCTTCTAAATATTCTGAAATTGCATAGTACCCTTTTTTGAGGTGATTGTTTAATAACACTCTTAAATTTATGTAGGGTAAATCTTGTATATCTACAGGAACCTTATTGAATAGGCGCAACACAGAGCCCTCTGAATGAATTTGAGACTTTACTTAGTCGACTAACATGTGAATTCAGTTTATTTTTATTTTATTTCTGGTATTGAGATTATGTCGACTACTATTTCTTTTAAACATTTCTAAATTTTTTTACATGTAATAAATTTTCATAAATGAATTGAGATGCCAGGGTTAAAATTCCAATTTCCTTAAACTTATTTCTAAGGGATGTACGAGGTCCGAGCTTGTAAATTGCGCGAACGGCCCGCTTCTGCAACACGAAATTTTCTGAATATCCGGGGCGTTTCCCCGGAAGAGATACCATACGACGACATTAGACTATGGAAACAGCCAAAATAAACCAATCTGGCAGTTTCGACATCCGATAAATTTCTCATTTTTGACAGCATAGGCGGCAGAGCTAAGCCTTTTCGCCAACTTATATATAGGGACCCATTGAAGCCTGTCATCTAAAGTAATTCCTAGGAACACTGTAGAATTAACAAACTCAATTCTTTGTTGTACTGAAACAGTTCCAGATCCATGTCTTACATTTGGAAGTGAGAATCTCATACATTTTGTTTTCATTTCATTAGAAGTAAGTTATTTGCAGTAAACCATTTCTCTACCTTAGAGATAGCATTGTTCACATCGTCATAAGTAGGCTGTTGTCTTTAACTTTGAATAACAAAGAGTATCATCTGCAAACAATACTATCTCATGAGCATCCTTAACAAGGCTAGCAAAATCATTTTATGTAGACTAAAGAGAAGGGACAGAATTGATCCCTGCAGGTACACCATGTGAACTATGGATCCCGATTTCACCCACCATTGACATCAACCCTCTGAACCCTGTTTACTCAAATACGACTTCAGAAGGTCGAGTGCAGCCTGTTACTCCATAGTGACGTAGTTTCCCGATCAGAGTTTCATGATGAACACAATCAAAAGCCTTGGAGATCGCAAAATACTAATTGCATCTCGCGAATCCTCCCAGGCTCCAAAATATGTTGCACAAATCTCACACCAGCATCGATTGTTGAGCGCCAGTAAAACCGAATTGTTTATTTGACATTAATTTATTGGTATAAAATGTACTAACAACTTTTTTTAGGATTAATTTTTCGAATATTTTGCTAAGTGACGTATATAGATATAGGTCTAAAGTTGTGGGCTTGATGCACTACCTTTAAATAATGGAATTACTTTACTATCTTTCATCAAATCGGAAACACGCCATCATCTAAACACTTATTAAAGATAAACGCCAAATAGCGCAATATAATCTAAAGTGAGTTTACAATTATAATGAAAGATGAATGAAGCAGTTCTCTTCATGTCTAGAGATTTAAACGTTTGATAACTTCTTCAGAACTAACATGTTTAAATTTAAATTCCAAATTAATATCACAAATCGACTATTATTCCTCAGTAATGATTCGGCAAAGGCAGAATGAGTTAAAGAGAACTCGTAGTGAAAACAGGAATGTCAGTAAGAACGTTTCAAAGGCCTTGTAACCTCCGTGTCTTCATTTCAAGGTTTTGTCATCTAACAAGTTTAAAGTCAATAACTCGGCTCCTAATTTTTCCAGTCTCGTTCTTTATGACACTAGTCGTTTTCCTTAACATTATTACTATTTTTATTTTACTATTTATGTGTTTGGCTTTAGCAGCCGATGCAAACACGTTTAAAATTTTTAAGTAATTTGTTATATATTTGTAAACTCTCGCTATTATTAAAGTTCTCTCGTCCTTAAAGCTCAACAGTCTTCTTCTACTTTTATAAATTCCCACTGTTGCCCAATCCTTCCAAATGACAATTTTTACACATTTATTTAACATTTTCACTTTAAATAC
>BGZK01002225.1:0-70764 GCA_005406025.1 Eumeta japonica | reverse complement strand
TTTTTTTTTTATAGAGGAGGAAATACATTTACATAGTTTAGGTGCTTCGCCTGGATATGTAGGACTCAAGATGTTGATACTGACTAAAACCTCCTTTTTCCTCCGGACTCTGATCCTCGCAGAAACCGCCGTTAGGCATTACTACGTGGGGGGAGGAACTAGCTGTCGCTCTTCTGGTAACTAAGGTCTCTTCTCCCTTCGGAACACAAGTCCGTAAGGACTTCTGTAGCAAACGTACTGTTAGCGTTTTAGGCAGCTTTGGAAGATAACATTGCTTCTACTAATGTCTTTGGTTGGAATCTCGGGTTCAGGATTTTCTCTAGTTCATCACGTTGAGGGTTGAAACGGGGGCACACGAAGAATACGTGCCCGCATCATCTCAGCCACTTCCAATCATTGTGCGCGTGATACGTGTGTGTGTGTGTGTGTGTGTGTGTGTGTGTGTTTGTGTGTGTGTGTGCGTGCGTGCATGAGTATACCTTTCGATTGTCGTTTCCTTTAGTATGTACTTAGTCTAACTTATAAATAATTGGAATGAGCGTTTTTGTAGAAAAGATAGGTCTTATTTGAATGTAAATAATTAATCATTACACTCAACGTATGTAAAGATTGCATTATACTCTCCGCAGTTAGAGAGAAAATCTAGTTGTGATATATTTTTCGCTTCATTTCGTCCTGGCCAGGTAAGTTTAAAATGAAAAAGGTAATCTTTTTATATATCGTTTTGGAAGGTAACATAAATTAATATATAGATAGAAAATATCTATCTAGTACCCTGTTGGGGGCACAGTGTAAAAGAGTATTTTTATTGATATAAGAAAAAAAAAACATTTCCATTTCGTTAAAATGGAAAACAAACTACAAAATCAATAATTCTTTCAATCAAACAATTTCATAGACCCTTATTACGACTTACCTATTCTTCTGTTACATAAACAATTAATTCATAATTTTAAGGAAATTTCAATAAAGTTTCACCCATTTACATTTTTCCAACAGGGGGCGGTCTAAGGGCGACAGTGGGCCATTACTCTAAAGGGCAATTCGAAGTTTTCTTGTGGATAACCTAATGCGATATCTGAACGCCGTCAACATGTCTCAACGGCTCGACTATTTATCGTTATTTTTTTAAATTCCACAATCTGCGGTGCGTCGGCGCATGTGCGAGCGAATTGAAGTGATGCGAGCTATCGTTTTAATAAACCGCTTACGGTAGCGGCTCATGATTCTTTTTGAACCAGTTCGGAAATATGTCCCGTACAGTTCTATAAAAATGTAATACATGCAAGGGACAAATATACACAAACATAATAAGTTCGAGATAAGATTGTGATAATTGTAATACTATATAATTAGGGTTATATAATTTTGATTTTATGTTTTCTGTATACGAAAATAATTTGCCTAATATTGAACGTGAATAGAATAATAAAACTGCTAAGGTTAGTGAAGGAAATGAACAAACAGTAATTATAAATGTGCATTTTTTATGCCCACACATACAGATACACACATATATATATACATCACAAGAACTGTTCTATATTAATATTTCCAATATTAATATAGAACGGTTATTGTTAATACTAAAAAAATATAAATATTAATAAACGAAAAAGTCAATGAAAGTGCACTATAATTTTAACTTGGCATTCAAGTAAAATAAAAGGATTTAGTTTCTTGGCGAACCGTGAAAATTGTTATTAAATGCCACGATTATCACCTTGTGTCTATTAAGTTTAATGTATTGTAAAATATATTGCTGGAGTAGTTTCCGAATTGGTCGTAATGTCAGAAGGTTATACGATCGCGCTCGCGAGAGCGCGCGTACGCAACTGCGTTATTGCCCTTTTTTATGTTATTGTTTTTATTTATACTGCGTCATATTAATTAAAACAACAAAATGGACGGCCGCTTTTTAAGAGATGGCGACACTTTAATGAATATTTACATGTGTAAAAATTCGCATCTTCAGATTTCAAGAACACAGTATGGATAAATATAAAAAGATAGGTTTACCTAGTCGATTCCGGAGCATTAAAAAATATTAGTTTTTGATGTATTCTTTGGATAGACAGAAATCAAATAAGATACTATGTTAAGATTATCTACATGGTATACCACAGCGACGCACGCACTTTATCCATAAAACAACATTTACGCAACTGCAATGACATCGGCGGGCCCTACCGGCGTCCTAAATCAATTCTAAAGTTAGTACCCACCTAGAAGCGAACGCAACAATTTATTAGGTATTTTATACATTGTCGTATATATATATATGCATATAAATGATATTCAAATGTATGTCATTTCAAAATAGTTACATTTTTTTTCTTACATAATTATTTATATACCATTATCCAAACTGCCGTATTTAAAAAAAAATGCCTGTCTGTCCGTTTGTCCGATGTAATCTTTGGAACGGTTGAGCCGATCTTGATGGGACTTTCGCTGAAAGGTAGAGGAGCTTATTGAGCTACTCACAGAGTCCTTTTTATGGTGGAAACATTTAAGAGTTGCGCGTGAAAATCAAAAACTTCTCAAAAATAGGAATCGAGACCGGGATCGTGGTTGACATCGTGGTCGGTCGATGGAACGGACGAAAGGGAGGTAATGCTATGTCTATGATAGTTTTTATATAAATTGCTCTGTGATAGAAATGGTAAGTTCCTGTGACGTTCGGTGGGATCTTGACAGCTGTCAGGTAGGTGGCGCCATTTTCATGACATCGAGAACCATAGAATAATATGTTGAGAACTGAATCCGTTACCGAACTCGAGAACACACCCGGCGGCCGCTAACGAAATCACTGTGTCGTTATTAAATAAGCGATAACAGTAAAACCGTATGGATTTTCGCAATGCTCTCGGTGTTTTTATTTTAAGTGGGATGACAGCGAGGCCTCGACCGGTTGCGTCATTTTTTAGGGTTACGCATTTCAAAAGGACTCCTTACAGGATCATTTCGTTGTCCGTCTGTATGCCGAGACCCGTCTTCTCGGGAATGAATAGATGTATCAAGGTTAAATTGATACCAAGTACTCGGGTCTATAATCTCTTGGGGCTGTAATAAAATTAAGTTTTAAGTTCTAAGTCAACGGAATCAAAAAATACGGATATTTTTGTCGAATATTTTGACAGTCGTAAATATATCTATCCCATAGTGTAATTCTCGTTGACACAGATTCATGAAATTTGGCAAAAGGCAAGGCCTCAGAAAAAGTAAAGGAAAAATTCTGAAAAGATATTAATTCTGAAAATTAAAATACAAACTAACAATCGCAGTTGAAGTACAGACATTTTGTAAGTTTCCGCTATAAAATTTTTGATATTCTAAAAATTTGAATATTCAAAATTTTATCATTTGAAAATAAAATAAAGAAAACGTAAATTCCGAAATTTACAGAATCCAAGGCTAAAATCGTCGAGACTCTTAATAGATGGAATATCCATATGCAAAATTGAATTTGCTCGGAACTTTTAGGATGCAAACCCTATTCGGACTTGTCTATGTTTCTTTATTCTCGATCTAAAATATTTTTATCTGGGCTGACGTAGAGGACTTCGAGTTATTTAACTTTCAACAGTTCAGTGAGCGATTGTCGATTGCGATACACAACACTGCCGACAGATGGAGCGCTCGGTTATTTTAACTAATCGTCGCGAATAAATTTATTTTATTGATTGGTTTTAGATCGCACAGAAGCCGCATACCGTATTTTTCGTTGCTAACTAATTGCCGACCAGCGACGCCATCTTTGTCGGTTGTCTGTTACAAGTCTTGCATGTAGTTAAATGTGTTCTGTATTTGTATATACCTCTATGTAGTACACAGCAAACATGCTGTTTTGATAATTTTGGGAAAAATGTAACGTAACTTATCTCCGAAAGTATCTCTTATAAAGTATTGTAAATTTGTATATATATTTTAATCATAGGTGATAAAGTGGGCTTTGAAGAATAATATGGAAGACACTTTGAGTTAGACAATTTTTAGTCTGTGAACAATAAAAAAATACAGTGACAAGTTTCAGCGTAGCACTAGTGATATGAAAACATAGTACCATGTAGAAATATCTGTGGGCTTAGCATGACGCCCTAGACTAGAGTCTCTCTATAGGGCTGTCCTTGTCGCGCTAAAGTGATGAGCGAAAGGGACAGTCCTATATAGAGACCCTTGTCTAGGGCGTCATGCTAGGCCCGCTGATGTCATGATAGCGCCCGCTATTCGCAAGAGATCTTAATGAAACTCCAAGTACGAAGAAAATCGGCTAGTTAGTTTAGAAATGGTGGCCATTTGAAATTTTCAAAGTACTAAAAAATGAGATTTCGGTGACTTCTTCGAATAACTTTTAGATGGTGGGATTTGACTTAGTTTTGGGAAATTTCTGCATTTGCTCATCCAATCATGTATACTGTAACAGGGTGAAATATATTTCCATTGCGGACACCCAATGGCATTCATTTTAATATGTCATCGATTTGGTCTACATAGGATTTCCTAGGGCGACCCTAGCCAACCTGTACGTCGCACACATTCGCTCTATAGATTTGTTATGTCAGTCCTATTGTCATCCATCCTTTTCCAGATGGTCAGGCCACTACCAAGATAACAATATATTTCTTTCTTAAAAGGAAGAAAGTGCAAGAAGTACTAGAAAAATTTGTACTCGTGCCGTCTTTGCTTCTATATCGATCTGTCTTATGGACGCAACTGAATTGTCGGTTAACGATGCATAAAAATATTTTAAAACGCATACCGCTTGCTCGAAATCGTAATGTATCGACTATAAATTAATCCTTTTTATAATGAGCATCGAATCGCGATTGCAAAATCGATTCGCACACTCGAAACCCGATACGGCCGTCGGTTGTCCACGCGATGTATTTAACCGCATATCTATTGTTTTCAAGATTTTTTTTCATAGTCATTAAAACAAATTGGAGTGTTGAATTTTAAATCGGAACAATACTAGCTGATTGAAAGCGATATAAAAGTGCCAGCGTGTTTAATGCGAACGTGAAAAATACAATCATGATGTAGTTGTTCGTTTGTGTATTGATAACGTTTATGTAGAGGTTTCTTCTATTCTCTGTATTTCGTTGTATATTTAAATGAATTCATAATGTACGATGGACCTTCCATTGTTTGTGATACACGTCACATGTGATATAACATGTGATACCTTAAAGAACTTTCAAAGGGCAAACGGGTACGCTAGCCACCGGAGAGTAAGCGAACACCGCCGCCCATGAACACTCACAACCGCATAGGAGTCACTAGTGTGTCGCCGACCTTTTACAGAGGAATAGGATATCTGTGGAGTGTGCCACCGGAACTCTCACTCTTTGGACGAAAGGCAACAACAGAAGCATTCTGTGTGAGAGTGTGGTATCTCACCGGCCGAACTGGCCCATTTCCGTGCTGCAGTCGAGTTGGCCACAGCTTTGCTGCATAAAAACGCAGTTGAAGTAAAAACGTCAAAAACAAGGTGCCATCAAAAGTATTGAATAGCTTTCGTTGTGAAAACTCCTTCTATTTTGATAAACACTTAATTAATTTCATAACGTTTGACATTTGACCCACTTTTTAAACTGAGCTGCCAAACGATTCGGCGGCAAAGAATCGTTTGGCAGCTCAGCGCGTGTGATGTGATTGCTTTTATAGCAGTTGTAACTTTATTCTCTCGTCGGATCGATTAAGAAAAACCTTGCTGTTTATTTATGGCATCAGCAGAATTCCTACCTTCGACCTGCTTCTTCAGCTAAGTATGACGTTTTTTTTTCAAATTTAATCATTTCACTGAATGGGACCTTGCGGAAGAAATTAATATTTGAATTTCGTGAACAGAAGGCATATAGAAGGCTATGGTGACACATCGGTGGCTTTATGTATCAATTTAGCACCTCAGCTGCACAAAATTTGAATTTCGGGCTTCTTATGTAGATTTTTGAGTCGACATTTTATAGGTGAACAGACTTTTAAATTAATGATAGTAAATCGTAATTAGTCCGGTGACGAGGATAAACGAGCAATGAAATTAAAAAAAGGATAATATGTGTGAAATATATTATACTAATGCCAATATGAGAATTACTGTTCCAATGTCAATTCGCATAAGCCGTGTTTTAACTAAACTTGGAGTGCGGGTCACAAAACGACGTCGGATGACGGTTAGTGATCGGAACTTAGGTGTTTATAATTAACATCGTTAATATGACAGACATAACCACAGATTAAGTTGAAGGCATTTGAAACTTTTCTCTATTGGAGTAGTAGTTAGGGCCTGGCAAAGAGGACACGCGCGGGCACAGCAACGAGAGTAAAGTGTACCCTAAGCGGAACAAAGATACTCTATCTCTGCCGTAAAGAAGGGTGGATTTGCATGGTGGAATTTCCCCTAAAATATGGCGGTCGTTGTCAGAACTCGAACTTTGTAACAAATTGTATGTGTCCGCGTTATAATTTTCTCTGAAAATACAAATATAATACGAAATTAGCTTAACACAATTGATGATTCGAATCTGTGGTGAGTAGCATCTGACTTTGATTTTTCATAGGATATTCCATTTAGAAAACGTCAATTGAAGAAATAACCAATGTACTTAGCATTGAAATACAGAGATACAATGTTTAGATGGAAACTAAAAACTGTCTTAGGTTATCAATTTCCATTCTAAGTTGCTGGTATTTTTTTAATAAACTTAAGCCAATTCCTTACTGAGAGATTCAAAGAGGGCAAAAATGCATAGCACTTCTCAACTGTCATGCAAAGTATGAGTTAATAACTAGTTACATCGGCCAACTCTTAACGGTCGTTTAGTAGAACAAAGTTGATCATAAATTGTCCGAAGTTACAAATGGCCAGGAGATGAAGTACCTACAATGTATCTAAAAATCATCTAAAAACGTTAACTCTGATTGAGTAGTTGTTAAAATGGTAACCGAAAAATCAAAAAAAAAAAATTATACAGATAGTATAAAGAATAAAAGATTGCTGAAGTCAGATCATCCAGTCTGTGCGATTGTACGTAGATTGATAAAAAATAATGTTGAATCGATGTAATGTCGATATGATGTATCCATACATACAATTAAACTAATTACCCATGTTTATAAAACTAACTCGAAATGTTTATAAAAGAAAAATAAAACTAACTATTCGGGAAGTATTTATAAAAAAAACTATAATGAGAGGTCTTTATAAGTGGAACAGAAGCCAAACAAATATTTTTTACAATCTCCGTCTGTATGTTTTTACGTTTCCAAATCAAGCAAAATTATAGATGGAATTGAACATAGTTTTCACAGTTTTTTTGTCGAAAGTCTAACTTAAAAAATACAGTATGTTTCATCTTGACACACCGTCTCTGAACAGAGTTACATGCAAAACTGTTTTTTTTTTTGTTTTTTGAGAACTGTAATAGAGAAACAATTGAGAACTGGAACTAAATATAGAAAACATTTTTTTTTAATTTCGAGTCTGTACGGTTTCAAATCACGTAATACTATTTTATTACTACACCACTGAAAATCGAGGCGAGATCGCCTGATTGTATGCCAATGCGAGCGGAGCTGCGGCCGAAGGCTAGTCTGGCGAATGAATAAGTCTAAAAATTGCTGATGATCGTTTTGACGCATACGATTCGTGTTCTAACGGCGGACTGGTAATTTCAACGAGTCTTCAAAAGTACCGAACGCCTCAATAATTTGCAGCCGGTGAAGTGATGATTGCCTCGTGCGTGCTCCGACCGGGCTCATGAATACACAGCAGTGTCTATTGGGAACGGGCCAAGTGCGAGCCCGCACTGTAGTCTTAGGTCGCGCTGTAGTAGTAGGTAAGGGATTACATCATCTAAGTGTATTGTCTATATTTCTATTTTAGTACATTAAAGTAAAGAAATAACAAAAAAAAATGAAGATACTTATTATTAATGATATATATAACATGCTGAACTTACTGAACAAGTTCCGCCTTACTGCTACACAAATGTTGTTTTTGTTGTAAATATATTTATATAACTTACTTCATTTTACACAGACTCAAAATTAACTTTCGTTTATGTTCTATAGTTAATTACAATTCGTCCAAAACGTATTTCTAGTAGAAAATATTGCTTTTTTATCATGTTTTTGTTTCATCGAATAAGTTAAAGGACACACTGTGCGATTGCTTAATTCATTTTAACAGTAAGGTTTTTAAAAAGTCTTTTGATAAGCAGAACAATTTTAGTAAAACAAAGGTGCCTGTAAAAAATTTAAAATCATCACCTAATTATTTTAACAGACACCGCGCAAAGTGATTCATTTGTTAATTTTAGTGGGAACGGAACTTCAATCTACTGATCCTATTCGCTCTTGACCGATTTTGTAGATCGTTGCGAAAAATATGTGATTCTAGAAAAGCCGGACGGTACCAAGATGCAAATGAAACAAAATAGTTAAGGGCGTTAATTCACTATCGTACAATTTGCAAATCGTAAAGCCTACGTTCGAATGACCCTACGTTTCATCGCTATGAATTATCGACATATCGACCTTGCTCCGTAGTGATTTGCCAACGAATCAATATCGAGTTCATCGCACGGTATTGTCATAACACGAAGCTCGTGCGATGCATTGCGCAATCGAATAACTAAAGTAGTCATGTGCACCTTCAATGAAATGGTCGATGTTTTGTATCGATAGTTTGATTGTGAATAAAGGATATTCTTTTGTGAAGATTGTAAATAATATGTATGGGAATAGACTATTAATAGAAGAGTAGAAGATATTTATTAATATAGCTGATGATGGTTGTAACTCTCAATATAATTTAAAAGGTGAGAGAAATTAAAATATTTGATTGTAAATATTCATACGTAAAAATCATTACAAAACATTGAGGTCAATTTAACCTATCATTATAAAAATTTGATCACTTTATGTGTCTCTTTTCTCCACACTAGTTGTTGGGTTGCGCCAATTATGTCATCTATAAATTTATTATATGAATATATCAAACGAAGATGAATATCATCTCAAAAATTATATATGTCAAATGAACACTTGATGTAATATGCCTGAGGTCACAATAATCAATAAACATAGTTTCTGTATTCCCATATTACTTGTATGTAATCAAATATTGTGCGTCACACTTTATATTTTATTTTCTTACTTTGTTAGGTGAACATTGATTTATTTTTCACAATACAATGCACCTATTTATTGAACATCGGATTACTAAGTAAAATCTAATTTTAATTAGGATCCGACCAAATATGTGCACTGAACGCGCTCAATAAATTGTAAATCTCTGGGAACGATAGCGTGCGAACCAAACAGGAAAGTGTACTATTGTCTGCGCTCCACATTTTTTTTTCGATGACCTTAAAGGCGTACACGTTGATAAAAATTTTAAAATATGTAAATAGTCATTTGTGTTAGGTTTTTGTCACCACATTGTGGGGACGCACCCCCCTTATATATTTATTTTTATTTGACGTCGAAAAGTTACTACGTTAACCTTTACGGGATTCAATGGGGATTTGAGGCTGTTACGGCTACACCCGGGCATATCACTGTCGTCGCGACCGTCAAAACATTGTAACTTCCTCAAAATGCTGTTTATATATATTTTTATTATATAAATATAAAATTAGTTGAAATACAGTTCACTCGTGCCATTTATTTCCCTAAACAGGTCTTTAAAAATTATTGGCATCAACGCGTAACAATTTACAGGATCGATGATTAAGCTTGCTCTATCTTCCAAATGAAAATGTTTTTTTTTTACTTACTAATCACTACGTCTCTGTACGTACAACATACATTGTATCTTGGGCATGAAAATTAAATATTAATAATTATACAAAATAGTTATACAAAAATATTTTTAATTCATATAAAAATGATTATAGTACGGAAAATTAACCGCACTAGCTAAAATCAACCTTTCGTTTTCCATTTAAATAGTGGTCTTCAACGCTCACAAGAAAAATTGGGTGATCTAACTCTTTAATTCGAGTACTTAAACCGAACAAATAATAGTTGACACAGGCCCTAGTTATAATACCTACAAATACTTTGTTATTTTAAATAAATACACAGCAAATATAATTCTTTACATATTACACAGAAAAACATTTTGTGATGCGAATCTATTTAAAGCATAGATTTACGATAATATGACAAATATTGTAAGTTGCAAGAAATGAGAAAAAAGTTTATATTTTTTAGCAATTTCAAACGTCGATATCGATAAAGTATACTAGCATCAACGTGCCCAACACTATATCCAGCCCGTAGCTCATCTATATCGACGACCTTGTAAGTAATTATTGGCCATTGTTTAGACACGAATTTCAGCGGTAATGTAATTACATCAAATTAATAATGCGATAAGAATCTTACTAATACTTTTATTAGCTAATAAATGTTTCTGTATCGTTATAAATACATTTTATCTTTTTAATTTGCTTACATACTCATGCTGAAAATTTGGTTTATTCAAATTATTCATCAACAATAAATTAAAGTAAGCCATTTGAAAGCTTTTCTTGGTTAGAAAAAAAATCGTGTATTCATAGCGAAAACATTTAAAATGTGCAAATAAAAATGCGTCTTAAATCCAATTGAATACATTTTATATGTAAAATAAGCATCAATGTTTGTTTTAAATCGGTATGTGAATTGTAAAGACGAAAAGTAAGAAAACGAAATTTAACGAAGAATTTTTGGATGTCCTATTTGGATGGAAAAATATATTAAAACACATGTTATTGAATAAAATAACTATAGACAATGATATAGACTTTTACAGTCATTTCACAGCCTCCATCGAGCCAAATATGTGCATCTTAACATTCACAAACGTCTACGAAACCAGTTCCACGTCGTATTTGGGTCGAAGCGTTGTTAATTTAATGCGCCCGCGCGCGTTTGATGATTTCTTCAAAAATCGTGATCTCACAACTAAAACGATACAAGCGATTCGTCGATCAAGTTTTGGCATCATCGGGATTTGATTACACGAACGATGTCAAATCTAGAGGGAGTCTGCAAATTGAAGACTCGCTGTAGACTTCGATAGTGACAGTTACCAACACTCACGGGGCCAGCTCCGAATGTATAATGTCAATGTTGTTGCTGTTGCATCAGACCCTAATCGTCTCACCACTGGGTAACGTAACCCCACTATATTCTTTAATCCAGATTGGGGGGACGGACCTTACGCCCACGTCCCTGGCCGAGAGCGAGTGGGAGCTCGTAACGACCGTCATCGTTATCGTTACCGATGCGATGAGTACGTCCGGCACGGACGTCTTAACGTGCCCTCCCAGGCACGTGATACTCGATAATGGGATGTTAAAAATCCATTGGCAAATTCGTCAGTGGTCAACATCTAACTCGACACCTCTCACTACGATCCACCAAGCCGTCTATGTGATCCACTATGTATGCGCGATATGCTTCTTGCCAATTTTTCAAAGAAAATCCGCAAAGAGCATCTTTTCAGTAACACGGCTTGTTAGAATTTTGCTTATTATGCAGACGTCTACGTTAGATCGAGTAGGTACACTGAACCGTAAAACTACTATAGTTAAAAAGTGCATCTAGCTTCTAGATCTGGAATCTAGCTGTATAATCATGCAATTTAGATCTAGCCATGTCTGCATGAGTAATTCTCGGTTTGAAGTTTGATTATAATGACTGCAGATGCTAAAACTTTAGCTACTTTTCTGCAGTAGGTCATTTTCTGCTATGCGTGTACAAACATACACACACAGCGATTTTATGTAGCTAAGAAAGAAAAAAATGATATACAGAAACAAATTTTTAAAATCATTGTCTTGGTTCTGTTAACATCGCGCACGCGTTCAAGTAATTCATTTTCAAATACTTCCAATGTAATGACACGAGTCATTTGCACACCAGTCCAAATCTGTGCGCAGTATCATAACTTTTTCCAGATTTGATCCTAGATACGTAGAATTCATGGAATATTAAAAAACTAACTATTATACTTTTTAGTCAGTAGGTTAAAATGATTTTCATCTTTATCTCGAAGAGCATGCGACAACGTTTTTATATATGATTGTTCAATCAGGTATTTATATTGGCATCGAACTATTACCACTTTACTGACGAGCACACCCTTCCATGATCTCATTTCAGGTTGAGGAGACCACATTATGTGGCCAAGACGGATTTAGCGAGGCCCTGTGCAAGACGACCTCTAGCGCAGGGCCTCGCAAAAAAACAAATACTTTATATTTATAAACATAGTATTACAACTGTAACTGATCGATGTATGTATTAGAAAAATATTTATCAAAAACTATTACATAGAAAGCATTTGTAAGTGCAACAGAAGCCAAAACGAGTATTTTTAGAATTTTGTTCTTCTGCATGTTTCTCACGCAACGACTGTACTACACAAAATCGAATGCTGCCTTCACAGGTGCATCGCTAAACGTTTTATTTTGAAAAAAGGATATGTTTGGTCGCGATGAGCGCACCGGGCTAGAGGCCGAGTTATTTGCAAGACTCTCTTAAACCGGAAACTGTAACTGAATATAATAAACCTTTTCAGCGATTCGCTTCTCTATGGTTCTGAATCATATCATACTATCTTATTATTAAACTTTGAAAGACAAGCGAGAACATGTAGGGATATAGGGATCGTGGTGGAAGATGATCGTCGATGTGTTGACTGACACCATATTTCTGAACCGGTTATGAGCCTATGTCACAATTATATTAGATGATAAAATTGAGCCTATGTGATAATTATATCCGGTGATAAAATTTTTCGAGTTATGGAATGGGACTAGTAAGATTGAACTTAAACTATGGAATTGCAATATGCGAATTATTTGTAAAGACTTCAATAATTCACAGTTTACAATTGCAACACGCGACATGGCGTCAAATTGAAATAATTATGTAATTACGTACACTATTTGTACGGTGCATAATTGGCCGATTTTTTTTTTAAAGTAGATCATTTCGCATAAGTTCTGACACCATTGTAAATCAGATCGCACATAGAATAGTTATTCCAGTTATTTTCATCGAAATCCGTTTAAGCCGAATTCGTGCGTAGGGCCGGCGAATTTCGTGCTCCCGGGTGTCGTAACCGAGCAGACGCCGTATCTGGGCGAGTCGTGAGCGAAATTCAGTGCGAAATTCGACGCTGTCGATCCTCTGAGAGGGGTCGGTGCCGCGCTCGGCGCTCGAGCCGAGCTTGAGTGACGAACAAAGCCAGGTCGCTTATAGAAACTTCGTATTACGAGCACGTAGAATTGCCCGTGTTCACTTACAATAATTTCGTGTACAATGAGGGAGTTGGTTGAACGCAATACGTTTAATTAGAAATTCAACCTGAATGTGAGTTGGTATAGCAATACCATTAGTTTCCAAGTAGAAGCGATAAAATTGATAATTAAGTTCCCTTTTTTAAGGAAAAACGTTTTTCAGCATTATGGAAACGCAACACCTAAAAAGGTCTGTGGGCAGTTTTGATTGGTTTTGTAGTTAAACAATTTTTATATCTTAAGTTAAAACCTGTAAGTTTAGTGTAGAATGTTACATTCGATTAATGAATCGAGAGATGAGCCGAGATCATCGAAATCGACAGCAGGACAAAGATCGACATTGCAAAACAACCGGTATTAGAAACGGCAGCACAATTGGAATGAGAATATAAACCAGGAAAAGATTTGAATTTAGAACGCGTCGAGATCGAAAGGATATTGGAACCAGAATTGAGATCGAGAAACGAGATGGAAAACATGATTGGTGACTGTTCGACGTAAAGGACAAAAAAGTCATAGAAGCCCGTAGGGACTAAAGATAAGCAAATTTTAAATGGTCCACATTCAAAAGAAATGGCTTTGATAACATTTAGCATTTCGTTTGTTATCGAATCGAAGTACTTAGGCAACACGTGGCGTTCTATATTGCATTTTCGCTCGAATAACCAAAACTAATTTTATTATTAATGTTAAGAAAGTGCCTCAAAAGTAAATAGAAAACAACGAATACTATTGATTTTGTGGCGCATTTTCTTTCAAAACACAAAATAGCGTCAATCGGTTTTGCTTGTCATTTAAGAAGATAGAGAAAAAATACTCGAGCAGGCTCGTGTCTACCCAAGATAATACTCATATAATAAATGGTAAACAGAAAATGTTTGTCTGCCGAAAAATTTAACGTCCAGCAAAATAATAACTTTACCATCGAAATTTTTAGTATACACTATATATCAACTGTATGTGAAGATTGAATTCAATAATAAGTAGGTTATTTTTAAGATCTTCTGTTCTAAAAAGCGATACTTCGTATGTTTTTTTTATCGACAAAAGATTTCTTTTCAATTTATAGCGAACAATACCAATACTTACTGGTCTCTAATTACCAATAAATATTATTTATCGGCAAATATAAAAGTATAACATAGGGCAAGTGGCTAGGCAGATGTAGCTTCAATCTCAAGGATTTAAGCAGAATTTAAGAAATCCGTATGCATCGTTATACCGGGCCGCTATTCGTGCGCGCGCGCAAGGTGTGCATACAAACGCGTTTTAGCAGAGCCGACTGCAAACTGGGCTATTATGAAACGCAGCTACTGATCATGATAAATGCATATCCTCTTTAATTTAATGCATACCTCCGTTACGTTGCAAATTGTGTATAAACCGATGCGAATGGGAATTAGAATAGTGACTCGGGATTCCTTTTCATCACAGTCGTCTCCCCCCACGTATTTTAGGGTTCCGTACCTCAAAAGGAAAAAAGGAACCCTTACAAGCTCACTTTATTTCCTTCTCTTAAAACTATTTTTCTCAGGGATTTGTGGGGATATCAAGTTGAAATTAAAATCAAATTCTTAGATCTGAGGTTCTTTGAAGCCGTAAAAAAAATCAAGGTTCTAAGTCAGTGGTACTGAAAAAATATGGTAATTTATACCCTATATTTTGACACTAGATAAAGTAAATCGAATTCTATAAGGTAGGTATCATGAAATTTGATACGAAGCAAGGTCTTCAGCACAAGCAAAGAAAAAAAATCTGAAAATTTGTAGTTATATTATATGAAAATATATTTTTGTGATGTAGACCGATGCATGGGAGAACATTTTTTAACTTTCCGCCATGAAAACTTGATATTTCCAAAAATTCAGGTGCCTAAAAAAATCTCACTAGTAACGCCATCAAAATCAGACAAATGAAAATACTTAGTTTCTGTTGTATATGTATTTTAGTATATGTTTCGGTTTAAAATATTTAGTTCACGCGTCGAGATCGAGTCGACTTCGTGTATCGCTTACTCATTCAAATGTCAAAAATGTGCACATAATGCGACAAATGCTGCTTCGCGCGATACAGACCCGATGTCGCTTTGACGTCGTCCTTTCCGTGTCCGTAGTACGATAAGTGTGTCTGACAGGCGTTTGAGCCGACTCGCATCCATATCGATATCGCTTGTTAAAAACATAATTGATCTGCTGGGGGCGTGAGTTTCGATTCCCGCATATGACGAACATTTAGTTGATTAAAAATTAATGTTTGTCTTGAATCTGTTTCTGTGTATTATGTGTATATATTTACAAAAAAAATAATACATATATATATATATATATTATCAACTATCTGATACTCGCAGTACAAGCCTCGTTGCTTAGTTCGGGATCAGATGGCGCTGTGTGTCCGATTATATTATTATTATTATTATCATCATAATTACTGTCATAGCACTAAAACCTGTTGTATACAAATAATTAAGTTTGTACGGAATTCACGGGGCGCGAGCCTTATTCGCACTTGTCCGTTTTTTTCCAAGCAGACTGGTTTGAACCTTCCCATCCGCTTTCGCAACGCGAAGTGGGAGCATGGTACGGGGGGCCGTGAGCGGCAGTCGTCACCAACGCGAACCCATTTCCGAAGACCAGGAACCCGTCGATTGTAGACATTTTAGGAGGTACGTGACCTGCACATCTCCGAGGTGCAGGGCGAGTGGTTTGCTGAAAGTTCGTTAGTCAATTTTGGGTAAATTTGGCTGTGATCGGGGATTGGACCGAATAGCTTCCGATCGGCAATGGCATCCCGCCGGACACTCGGCCACAAAGCCTATTGCCTATTTAAGCTCTAGCCAATCAAACTAATGTTTATTTAACAAACGTGTTTTCTTATCGCTTCCGAGGCCCGACTTCGTTTACTTCATTCGTAAATTTACTTTTTTAACCAATTTTTTTTTTTATAAAAAATAATAATAAAAATTGTTTACATTCAGGATTTTTTTAAAAATTATAAAAATTCACCTATTAGATTCATGTTTATAAGTTTAAATATATGAATTTTTCTCCGTGTTTGGATCGATAACGTTTAAAAAGCATAAGGTAAATGTCGTCGAGTGTGAGACAATGCACATAAGTTTGAATCGATGTCGTTCATTAATACTGAAAATTATCAATGGAAATTGTACCGATGTCTGCAACACCATATATTGAGTTCTCAAAGGACACTGCCACCAAGACGCTGATGGTGTCGCCATGACAATTATCGTACCGACTGCCTGTTGATTTGATTTTATCTTTAAAATATTTGACCTATTTTCTCTTACAATTGTATTTTACAAACGTAATATAACAGCGCTCATTTTAATTTTAATATCCAACATATACCTAATTAGGATCATTTAATTTAATATTAACAAGAACCATCAAATTATACTTGAGAATATTGCAAAGTTTGTTTGCTATATTTAGTAAAGACTACTAAGCACATGTGTGGATATAAATTTGTTAATAACATATTAGAGACGCGTTCACAAAGGCGGATTATCCTTAAGGCAAACTAGGCACGTGCCTAGGGGCGCGAGGGTACAAAGGGGAGCACGGGCGGAATTGTAAAATAAAAGAAACAAATAAATATAATATAGCATAAAATTAATTGTGTACCACACATGTAGTAATGCCAACTACAGTCATAAAATTTTTACTACTATTACTACTACTAGTACGTACTGGTTATTTTTAATTTAGGGGCGCTGATGAAATACTTGCCTACGGCGCTCTCAACGTTTAATCCGCCTCTGCGCGTTCATGTAGATCAGTATTTCCCAAAGTGGTCGAGATGGACCCCAAGGGGTCCACGGGAGACTCGACGGGGGTCTGCGTTGGGCGTAATAAAAATGGGGGTCCATAATCGTAAACGGGGATGCATGAAAATTTATTTGGTTTCGATAGTGAAGAATTAAAATGTTGACTTAACTTCTCTTGTCAATATAGGCAGATAATATTTTAAGAAGCTCAGCGACTGTTACTTGTAAAAACTTGCATATTCCATATTCAGTACAACGCGTCGAGACTTGCCGTTGCCGCGCCGGCCGCCGTCCCGTCCGCAACGCTTGTTCAGACATGCAATTTAATACGACTTGTGGTGTATATGCTTGGAATCTTGCATGAACGTGTTCGATTCTTCACTAATATAAATACGAATGTCAAGGATAATCGTTACTCATTTGTTTTTGGAATATCATAAAGAAAAGGGAATCGATATTAGTGATTGCTAGTGCCGGAAAAGTAAGTACCTTCCTGCCTATTGGTTATATGCGTATAGTTTTAAGCCGAGAAAGATAGAATTTATCGTCCCTACTTTATTTTTTATTACCTATCTAATTCATTTAATTAGTGCGGAGTTTTGATATGGAAATATTGTTTAAAAGTTTCTATAGAATTTACAGAAATATATTAAAATATAATAAATGAAATAATAATTTATATCACATCAAAATAAGTTCAGCCGTTTTCATGAAACTATTATGGATCTTAGCGATTTATTGCTTTTTAATAATTAGAAATAATTTGCAGCCGGAACTTTGTTTATTTCATAATATTTATAATAATTAATCATATTATGCTAAAATAGCCATATCCTATTAAGTTCGACTCGCCTTAAGATTACTAAAACAAAGTTTTTTTTTATTTATTTACAGGGAGGTAATCGATACAAAGCATGGCCGAATCTAAGAAGTGTTGTCAGTACAGTGTTGAATATTTAAAATTTGGTTTTTTTCCATCAAAGGTAGACAAACGATTGCCCACATGCCTTTTATGCAACAAAGTTTTGAGCAATGACTTTATGAAACCATCAAAGCTGGAAGATCATCTAAGAAGGTGTCATCCTGATAAAATGAGTAAAGATTTGAAGTATTTCCAAACATTAAAGGACAAATATGAAAAGAGACCCACCGTGCACAGTATGTTCTCTTCAATGTTTAAAAGCAACGATGATGGCTTGCGGGCATCTTACAATATCTCATTACTTATAGCAAAATCTGGAAAACCGCACACCATTGGAGAACAGTTAATTTTACCTGCTGTTGAAGAGGTTTTAAAAACTTCTGCACAAATCTTCATTTGACATACTCAAAAGAATTCCTTTGAGTGACAACACTGTACAAAGACGTATTGATGTAATGAGCTCTGATGTTGAAAGTTTCTTGTGTGATTATCTACGAACAACTCATTTTTCTATTCAACTGGACTTAGGGTTGCCACTTTTTTTTTTTGTAATTAAAGTACATTGGTTGTAATACACAAGAAAAAAAAGTACACAGTATCAAAATAAAGTACAATTTATTTTTCTTTATTATAACATTTAAAAATATATTTTTTATTGCTTTTTGCAGTTTGCATTAAATTAGTATCTCGACTAAACAATTGCACAGCATCATTACAATCTATATTTAAATTAAATTAAATGAGTAATTCATTTTTATCAAATTTAAAATGCTTTGTTTCTTTGTCTCGCCATTTGCTATTCATAACAGAAAACACTCTTTCTGTGAATGCGGACGTGGCGGGAATAGAAACAAAAATAAAATTACTATACACAAGTCTTAAAAATTATCATGACTCTATTAAATACTTGCTGCCATTTTCGTGCAGTCGATAGTTCTGCAAAGTCCTTAGAGGTACATATCTGATTATGAAGTTGGTTTAATACAGCAATTTCTCCATAAAGATCATCCATATGTAAATTAAGTTTTTGCAGATTTAAATTTTCAATAATGTTAATAATATTATGACATTAAATATTTCTCTTTAAATTTATATTACTAAGTGTAAATAACCAGTTTGTCTTATTAAAATCGAACCATTTATTTAGGTACTCTAAGGCTTTGTCAATAAACAATAAAAATTGTGTGAACTTTTCTAGTCTGTTCCGATGATAACAGTTTAATTTTTTGCCTGTTTCATAGCAAAGAAGAGATCTTGTTTTCTTTGTGCCAATCCATCTCTAAGATTAACCATAATTCCAGAAATACCTAAAATTTTAATGTAGTTGCCTTCTAGGCATTTAACAGCTTTATTAAATAAATTTAATAACTAACTACAAAAATGCAAATAAATTTCAATCGTATCATTCTCAGTTTCATTTAGCGTCAATAAATTTTGTAACACCACTGGACACCAGTCTAAATTTAAAATGTAGGCTCTAATAGGTGACCAATTTAACAATAACGACAAAATATTTACGATAAAACTTTTCAAAGCATAAATAAATCACATCATGCCAAATAAAGTATTTTCGTGTACTTTATTGTTCTCATAAAGTATAGAGTACAATTACCTGAAATAACGTACAATACTTTATTATAAAGTACGGGTGGCAACCCTAACTGGACTAGTCAACTTTACCTGGCAATGTAGCATTATTATTGGCATAGGTTCGATTTGTTATGGGCGAAGAAATTCATGAGGAGCTACTATTCGGGTAAACTTTGAAGACTTACACTAAAGGTGAATCAATATTTAATGTTTTGAGTGATTTTTTTAAAGAAAAATCGATTCCATTCACAAACGTTATTTCGGTGGCAACAAATGGAATTCCTGCCATGGTCAAGCGATATCGTGGGTTTATAAGCCATCTTAAAAGAATTATACCAGAGGTAATTGCGATTCACTGTGTTATCCACCAACAACATCGAATAGCGAAAATTTTGAGTGATCGATTGCACCAATCGCTTTAATTTGTGATTAATGCAAATAACAAAATAAGAAGCAATGCATTGAATACGCGTTTATTTGCACAATTGTACGATGAACATGATGAAGGCTTCCACTGAATCCTGTTACATACCGAAGTACGCTGGTTGTCGAAAGGTGCATATTTATCAAGATTTTATTTACTTTTTGACTCAGTTTTAGAGTTTTTGAAAAATAAAGATCCTGATTAAAAAAAAACTTGATCAATTTTAAAGCAACATCGCATATTTGACAGATTTGTTCAAAAAATTTAATGACCTCAACTTACAGTTACAAGGGGACAGCCCCAATTTAATAAAAACAAAGAGTGTAATTTCAGCTTTTCTTGGTAAATTGAAATTTATGAAGGAAAATATCGGTCGGCGCGAATTTTCACAGTTTTCAAACTTGTCGAAGGTAGAATGTCTTGATGAAGATATTCAGACATACGTTCAACATTTGATTACCCGGCATGATGATTTTAAATTCAGATTTGAAGATATTCTGTCGATGGAATTACCACCATGGATCATAAATCCATTTGATGAAACGGAAGTGGAGAATGTGATATTACAAGAGGAGCTACTCGAGCTTAGCACTAATGAGCTGAAAGTGACATAGATTGAATATGACAGAAAGGGGAGATTTACGGTAAGTTTCCATAGATAGATCTAATCTTCTTTTTTTTCGAGATTTAGAAATTGTTTGTGATGTAGCTGCAGGGGGTCCACCGTTTCCAGTAAAATTTTGAAAGTGGTCTATGAAACAAGAGTTTGGGAACCTCTGATATAGATAGATAGTCGAGTACCTTTTTACTTTGCCAAAAACAACAGAGCCTCTTCCATCATCACCTTTTCAACTGACGTTTAATAAGTTTCTTTTAAGATAAAATTGCGTTCCAAGTCTTTCCTTTAACGGTCATTAAAGCTAAAAACCGTTTAAAAGAAGACATGGAACGTAAATTTTATTTTAAAACTGACTTTTTATTAAATGTCAGTTTTAAATAGAGATGGTGGAAGGGGCAGCCTTATAAACTCTCATATAAAAAAAAAACAAAACTTGCTAACGAGAAGACATCTAGTTGTAGGTATGCTATATAAATCTTGGTCGTTGTCCGGTCTCCGCGCTGAACGGTCGCGCTACAGCGCCCGGTAAGTGTAGTGAGTCAAAACCTTCCGATTACTCATCCGTGTGTGTTCTGTGTGTGCAGGAGTGCAACGCCGAGCCACATAGCGACGTGCCACATCACCACCACTGTGCCGGGGTAACCTAACGGTGCCAACGACCGGCACGTGGTGGTATTCGTGCTTCGTGCTACTTAGTTAACGTACGCAGCACCGCGATCCCCCGCCTGCGGGGTCGCGCCGAGTGTTGTGTGCGCGTCGTATTTCGCCGCGCGTCGTCGCGTTTTGCGGCCTACCGCACCGCGTCCCGCGAACCCCGCCCCCCGTTTCTCTTCGAAATTACACGCGACCCGGCCCGCGTGCCGCGCGGTCGTCGCGTCGCATTTGCGGTGCTGCGGGAGCGTTCGACAACGACCGAGCACTCGCGGCTACCGCAATGGAGCAAAACCAAGTGTTCCTAACGGAGCGCGGACACCTCGACCTCCTGCGGGAGTTCGAGGCGTACTGCGCATCACCGGCCTCCCCTGACCCTCAGGCAGTGGTATTCGATCTAGAAATGGATCTCGAATACACGCTGCCGAGGGTGTCCAAAAAACGGTCAGCGAACGCTCGCCCGTCAGAGGGCACGTCCTCTGACTCGGACTCCGACCCCGGATCAAGTGACTCTCCCGATCACTCGGGTTTCACCACGGTCCGGCGCCGTAGAGCCGCTAAAGGGTCTAAACCCAAAGCGGCAGGCCTCACGCAGACCCCTGACGGGTCTACGTTCTATAGGCTAACTCCCGCCCCAAGGAAGCCTAAAAAGGCTAATGTTGGGGAAGCAACACCTTCCGGCAAATCGACTAGCTCGATTTATGCCTCTCCTGTTAGCTGGAGGACTCCTTCCCAGCCTGCTGCAGCCCCACAAGGGGCGGTAGGCGATGGCGGAGTCAAAGCGGCAGCTCCCGCGGCGGCGAAAAACAACCGAGGTGACGAGGCTGACGTCACCGCTCCCCCCACCCCCGCACCGCGTGGCCCGAAACCACCACCTATGTTCGTTCAGGACAAGGATCGGTGGACCGAGCTGCGCAGAAGGTGCGCAGAAAAAGGCATTCAATTCTCGCAAGCGCGTAATTCCGCTCAGGATTAAAGCTGCAAGCGAAGACCGTCGCAGATTTTAAAATCTGCAGAACTTGTTAGTATGTTACAAGTTCAAATTTCACCTACTCCCTTAAAGAGGCGGAAATCCGGGTAGTCCTTACGGGAGTCCCTAAGGAAATACCAGTTGACGAGGAAGGAAGACCTCGTTGCCCAAAGCTTCCGGTTCAGTCGGTGCGCCGAATATTGAACCGATTCCGCAAGCCCCTTGACTTGTTTTGGTCTCCGGCACAGCCGAGGCCAACGACGACTAAGGCCGCCTTCTTCAAAATCAGGAGCGTATGCTCCCTCTCCGGCGTCAAAGCGGAGCAGCCCGCAAACGCGCCTTACCCGGGCAGTGTCACAACTGCCAGTCCTACGGGCACTCGTCCCGTCACTGCTATCATTCTGCGCGCTGCGTGAAATGCCTGGGTGACCATGGCACAGCGCAATGTACGCGCAATAAGGACACAGACGGTCCTCCTGCCTGTGTCCTATGCAAACAGAAGCCATACGGCCAACTATCTTGGATGCCCGCGTGCTCCAAAAGACCCTCCACCCGAGAAGGCCGTGCCGCTCGAGCATCGGCGCGCGCAGTCTCGGCTGCATTCACCGAGCGGCGGCTGGACCGCGTAACGCCCCGCCCGCCGCAAAAATCATTGAAACATCCGCTGACGATCTGAGTCAGCTGATGTCAATAATAAATGTTATTGACACCAGCGAGCTCGCGATCCTCGCGAAAAAATTCCGCTCCGCCGCGAACCCGACGGAAAAATTGTTATGTTTAGTTGAGCACGCCTCGCTCGTAGAGGCCATCAAAAATAAACTATAATAACCCGATCTAATAAAAAACTATCTCCCTCTCAACCCATACTGGGCCGGTATGCCTAGTCAATCCTTACTAATATTATAAAGGCGAAAGTTTGTTTGGATGGATGTATGGATGGATGTTTGTTCCTCTTTCACGCAAAAACTACTGAATGGATTTCGATGACGCGGTACAATAATATATAGCTTACACATCAGAATAACACATAGGCTATAATTTATAAAGATATAGTGGGAATTAACCAAAATATAACGAGAAGTGTCAAGTAAGCAGGAGAAAATCTGCCATCTGCGAGGTATTCTGGCGCGCGCCGCAAAAACCGTTGGAATTACACGTATATAATGTACAATGGAAATGTTTATCTTAAATAGTCCTACAAAAAAGCTCACGACAGCATATAACTATCTTTTATGTGTAAGCCATTATCGCCAAAATAGTGAACCATAAATGCAATAATAATAGATAATTTATTTCTAATGCACATTTTTAGTAACAAATTGATCCTTATATCAAAATATATAATTTTATCGCATCTGGTGTTTAAAGTAGATAAACTTTGTCTTTACACTCCATCATTTGGACAAATATTTGAATAGTTATGACGAATGACAAGCGAGTGCGCGATATTACGGTGCGGTCCGGCGGCAGGGTCAGACCATAAAGGTAGCAGGCATACATTTGAGCACGCAATGTTTTCCCGGCCAGCTCTATGTGACTTGCTCACGCGTTTCTTAATCGCAAAATCTGCATGTTTATACAGACCAAAATAAATCGTTTAACATAGTTTATAGGAGTATATTGCAGTAGCCACCTATAACTTTTGCACTACCATCAATCATTATATACTTCCGTACCTATCCATCCTTACAAACTATAGCATTTATAATACTTATAATACATATTAGCGAGTTCATCTTATAAAATACTTAGTTCCAATTTAAATACATTACACAATATAACTGTTCGAACACTTATAACTGGAGAATAGCTGGACCGATTTTCATTTTAATTAATAGTGATGAAATGTACAAAAATCAGTAGGTATGAATTATGTTTAACTTCCAACAATTTTAAGTTGTCGCTTTATATTGCTTTAAAAAACATCAGCCATGTAAACGAAATAGCTACGAATATATAGGGGCTGTGGTTATATCACAATATGTATAAATTGGCCCTATAAAAAAATTTCCATATGAACAAGATGAAAGAATACATTTTATGCCTACGCGGGCGGAGCCGCGGGCAAAAGCTAGTAATCAATAATTCTTTTCCACGCGACGCAGGGGTCCCCAAACTTTGTTTGTTGTTGCATCACCCGCCAATCGACGCGTATTGACTCCGGGCCGGAAATATACGCGTTAGTAAGTCACCCAAAGGGGTCTTTTTTAGTGGGTAAAAATCCCACATAACCCGGTCTCGGGTCGCGTGGCGGTATCTTTCATCGTGAATTTTTTTACACTACCTCAAATAAAAAAAAAAATATATATATATATATAAATCTATTATGTTATTTATGTATATATATATATATATATATATATTTATGCATAAATTACGTAAATTAAATGATCAAAAATTGCATTATTGTTACACTCTTTAAACGAATATATAGCATGACAGGTTTACAATGCATTTTGTATCTCAATCTATAACACACCTAGATACTAGCTTTCGCTCCCAGTTTCGTAAGGTCTACGTTTCTACTGAAAAAAACCACGTGAAACGTGACTTACACGTTATGGACCGCAATTTACCGAATTGTGAAAAACCTTATCAAATTCCATTCAATGATTTTTACGTGATGTCGTTTCAAACAGATGGCCAGACACAGTGGCGGATTTATATTTTTTATGAGTGTAGGCCACTTTATTTCCGCCGCCCCATGTACCTTTCTAAAATAATAATTTCCCGAAATGTGCCGCGGCCTAGGACGCTGCCGCCCCTAGGCCGCGGCCTACACGGCCTATTGACAAATCCAGGACTGGCCAGACAATATATTCCAAAAAGGATTGTTTTGGGATCAGTTCCTATAAATAGTCGATTTCGAAGAATATATCTTATATACAGACACATCTTTTTAAATAGCTATATATCAATGCTAAAAATTTAAATTTATTGTAGGAAAGATATTGCAACGGGTCATTTTTCTCGTTGTCGTGAACAACTGAGCATTTTACGGATTTATTTTAAAATTGATCAAGTTTTCAATAAAAACATCATTTTCTGAGATATCACACCAAACAAACATCGCCGTTTGCGCAGAACTGAACGGCCACACGTTTTTTCGCAAATAGGCAATCCTTTTTGTAGACCAAGACTGACAAAGATGTTACAGTTAATGAAACAGTGGTTTGGAAAAATTTATCGTTGAAAATAAAAATCACATATAAGTAGATTATATTGTTATGCTATACCGAAAAATTTTGGAAAATCCAAAAGTGCACCCCTCATAGCGGTCTTTCAATTTTTACAAATATATATATTAGTACTTATGTTTTTTCTTGTCATCCGTGCATTTATATAAGTCTATAAGTACATTATGAGTAACATGAAAAAAATTAAGTTCAAAAAATAGCTCGATTCTTATAAGTCGAGAGTAGAGCACCACCTCAGCGCTCCACTTATGAGGCATGCGAAAGTACCACGCAAGCGTTGTGAACGAACCTAAGTTTACTATACAAATATATATGGATATACAACGAACAAAATGTCCAGTCGTATTTTTATTACACTAATTAGAATTGAACTACGTTGAGTTAGACCGTGATCTTCGAAAGGACTTAGTTTAGAATAACACTAAAGCGTTTGGAAAAAAAAATGGACGGACTAAGGTTTAGAATAACACAAACGTTTGGAAAAAAAAATGAACTAGATCATTTAAGTTTTTCGGGAGTTATCATGAGCACGCGAGTATGGATACATGCAGACACACGGACGTCCACGGAATAATTTTGTTAAACATCTTTTTCATTAATTTAAAAAGCAAAATGTCTTTTAAAATGTTGTAAGTGTTGAAACTAATGTTTTTCCTTGATATTCATGTGTAAATATTATTATATAAGTGCGATAAAAAATAAATAGATACACTTTTAGTTCAAAAAAATCACTTTGATTTTTGTAAGGCGAGAATAGAGCACTACCTCAACGCTCCGCTTATGAGGCGTGCAATAGCTGACGCTGGGAAGTTGAGCTAGTTATGAAGATGGAATTGTAGGCAAGTCAGTAGAACAGAATCTTCATAATGATAGCAAGTTGCGACGAATAGTGTAATAACATTAAACGACGTGAAGGAAGCCTGAAGGTTATTTTTTTTATCATTTGTCCTTATGAATTCTTAGTATTTAATAACATATAGGAGCTAAAACATCTCATCTTTTTATATTAAATTAATAATATTCAGTCATATTCATTACCGATAAACCATTTGCGATGCCGCAATAGATGTATAGTTAAAATATTGATAATTATATATAAACACACAAACACGCACGACGCATATTACGGACCATCGCACACCTGTTATGGGCTGTTGCGCACCAAAAGCGCTGACTGGGTTCGCGCTGTTCACTAGTCGATTTTAAGTTGAAGACTATGCCGCGTCTCCACCAGGAACGTCTGTACCAGACGAAGTGGAGGGGATGACCCCCTCAGCCCCGCACCTCACCGCGGGGCGCCCGCTCTCGGCACACGCCATAGATGAATATGAATATATAGAGCACACGCATCGCCCATTGCAGTCGCTTCAGTAGATATAAGCTAAACTCTGTAATCTTTTAATAAACTGATTTGTACGAAAATTGTATTTTTTTTGGATCCTCCAGCCGCAGTCTTCGTAATTCGCACGCAAGCACACACACATATATTCATCAATATTTTAATAATAGGCGTTTACTTAGACCTTTCGACCTACATAGTGCTACTCTATCAGAAATTTTAGCACGGAACGGAACCATAGTTATGCGAGCCCCGGTGCCGCGAGAAGTTTCTCATTTTAATATCTGTCCACCAGTATGCACATCATTGTCAGCGGTCAACGTTCTCGCTTGCTAAGACCTAATTTGCACTTTTTATACGATCACTTAATGCCTTTCATCCATACAAAATATTTAAAATTGAAAATGGACCGCTATTCGAGCATCGAAGGCATTGTAACACATTTTATAATTAGTAGCTTTTTTTGCAGGTAAACCCTTATCTATTTTTAGTATTCATGAGGTTCCGCTTGTTTTCGTCACCACTGTTCCCACTACTAGGCACCAAATAAAAAAAGAAGACATACATCTGCTGTGATTTTATTATGGGTGTTCCCAGAGTGCCAATGGGGACCCTAAGTAATACGTATTATCTTTGAAATGTCAGGTTTTTGAAACCATGTTTCAAATTTCTACAGAATGTGTGTTATTATGATAGGACATCCTAACAAGTATCCTACCATGTGGAAATTTAGTATCTGCCAATCCTTTTCGGAAATACACGTGAGTTTACATTATGACAATCCAACAAAAATATAAACTCACGCCTATTTTCCAGTAGGGTTGGCAGAGACTATAAATTTCCACACGATACGACCTTTGCATATCTCCCTTGCCTCACCGACATCCATCTATATTTTCATGCAAGCTCATCGATTTCGGGTGTTTAAAATATGGCCCATTTTGCCACCAATATGTTCTGCACAGGATTTTCTAGGGCAATCCTTGCCGACCTTACTATCACAAATGTTCGCTCTATAAATTCGGTTTGGCAGTTTACATTCATTCATCCTTTCCAGATGGCTAAACCACTGCAATATAGCTTTTTCTACTCTAGTCACTACACGTTCTTTTAAACCACACCGTTATCTAATTACATCTCCGCCGGATTGATTTTTTAATTTTTTTTTTGTCATACCCAACTTTTACTACCACGTCCTAATAAAAATAAAAAAGTATTTACACAAAAATGATACTCTTTTGATGTTTGATTATGCTCTTGATTGGTTTTTTTATACTAATTTTATAATATGTAGATAGCATTAAGTATTTGTTATTAATCTATAACTGTTGGAGGATTAGACATAGGGTAAATTAAAAAAAAACCCAAAACAATTATTTATTTATTAGGATAAGATTGCGTTATTGAAAACTACCGCAAGAAGTCCTTCCAAAGCGTTTTATATATATTATTTTTAATCATGCAAAATATTTAGAAATTACAAAAAAAAAAATTAATTCACTCGATACCGATTAATACAACTTATGCATTCATTTGAATTCAATTTCACATCTAATAAAAACAAAGTTTTACACACGTACGTCATAGCCTACCTTACAGCAACAAAAGGAAATTACTACATTAGTAGACAAAGATTACGAAAAAAGTAACCCGTCCAATCACACATCTTCAGTCTGAACATGCTTAATTTTCAGTTCGGTATCCATTTTCTTTTTTTGGTGGGCCGCATCGATTTCGGTAATCAAAAATTTTATATCGCACTCCTTATTTCTAACCTTACAGTGAAACATTAATTTAAAAATGTGTTGCTATTTCACATTTAAGAGCGTCGTTCCTGGCCGGTACCATCGTGGCATATATGATTGTTCATAGGTAGGCAATTTAACAGATTTTAGACCTTGTAACACTCATACCTACAATTATAAAATATGTTCAAAGTTATCATCATAGACTGTTAGTTGATTGTTCATTGAATAATATATTTGCTGTTGTGTCCCGTTTAATCCTCCCAGAACGGATGTGCACTCCCACAATCTATTTTAGGTTGAATGCCTTAGATCTAAGCCTTAACTTGGTGTGAGTCGAGGGCTATCAGACTGTTGTCACTAATGCACGACGGATTCTGGGGCCATCAACTTATATCATCAATCTGCAAATATGATGCTCACAAGAATTGATCTAAGCTTTCAACTTCATGTGTGTACTTTATAACAATTTAGTTCCTAGGACTTCTGTTTCGTTGTAGTTGTATGTTACATTCCGACAATACATGTGAGAATTTGTAACACTCTTTATACTGAATGCTTACTTCAACAAGAAGTATCACCATAAGATTTTAAGATTGGAGGAGGATGACCAACAACCAGCTTTTCCCTCCACCAGAACTGGATACATGTGATTTGATTTCAGAGTACAATAACCTTCTATTTATTATTTCTATCATTGTTTTTTATCAGAATAGGTTTAGACAGTAAAAAAAAAAGAGTCTTTTGGATTTTTTCCCCTCAATCTGATCTTGAATATTATAAGCCCAGCTAAGCCATTTATTCTCCTATAGCAACCCTCCCAGCTGTGATAATGACAAATACATATTGAAAATTATGGTATATCCTTTCACAATAACCTATTAAAAGTTGGAATGAAAATAAAGTTAAACCATAAGTGTTTTAACACATTCAAATTATTTATACGACACCTGCCACCCAACAATCGTCTATCTAATGTTAAAGATCCACCCTTATTACCCTCATTACGGACACCCAATGCCTTATGATTCACCTCCAGAATTGAATCGGTACGACGCTCTTAAAATTTGATGATTAATAAAAAGATTTAGAATTTTTAGACGTTTTCTTCTTGGAACTTCTCGTCGCATATGTATGCCTTGAACACGGTACAGCGACTTTCTTCTTGGGTGGCGTGGCTGGAATACACGAAAAAATTGTATTAATGGTTTTTGGTAATATAAAAGTTCGAATGTTAATTTTTTCTTAAAGACCACGACTATATAATAAAGAAGTTTTGATGTATATATTTATAAATGTTAATAAAATTACTACAATATTTGATAAATGCATTAAAAAATATTGTCTTTACTGCTTGAAGTTATAAAAATGCTTGACCATTACAATGGTTAAACGAAACTTCATTGAATCCACCCTGTCTGAAAGTACATACATTTAAAGATTTAATCTAAAGAAAATCAGCTAAATTTTCATGATGTAGCTGTAGTCAGAAGCTAAGTTAACAAAGTCGATTTAGTCGAGTGATGTTTTCATACATTTGTTTGAGACCTATAAAAAGGCAAGAGATTCAGTGTGTGCACGTATATGCAAGTTTTTGTACGTCTACAATGACCTTTATTTGTAAACATACATAATTATATGTGATATTTACAGGTATTATGTTATTCTATATAAAAGGAATTAAGAAAAATATGACAAAATTGCTTAACTGCATTTAGGTTACTATTGATATCAATTATAATTAAGGCCTTGCAGAAAAATAATCACAACCTTTTCAAATTTCTTTCATTTTCTTTCTCTTTTCTTCTTTGTATTTCTATTGATTGATAGAAGATAAAATACAGTGTCAATAGATGAACAGTCTTCATGTATAACACTGGTGATCAATGTCCAAGTACGAATTCCATGCTATCAAATTTGAATACAAATAACAAAACCAAAACCAAAATTTTGAAATGAACCAAACGAATGAAACTAACAAAAACCAAAGAAAAAAACAAAACAAAACCAAGCTAATTATAAACTTACCATGCTACTATTCATAATAGTGTTTCATATAATTCACTTTCTTTCTCTTTAATTTCCACATGCAAAACTACGGAAGCAGTGTAAACATAATTAATCTTTTTATAAAACAAACACTTGCAACTAAAGTAAAAAAAATTAAAAAATGTTATGTATACAAGTTAAAGTGGAAATTATTATATCTGCATCAATTGCCAATGTATTGGAATCTTGTTTAAACGATTTATTTTTAGTATGGCTATATCTACATTTTTATTTTCTGTATGTTATATTATTTACTATCTATACAAGTATTTGTGACTATATTATACAGTTTTAATTTAATCAGATAAAAAACATAAAAAGTAAACAACCAGGTGAGAAGGTTGGAGAAGCAATAGCAGAAAAAGGACAGATTATGTTTATTTCTTTTCATTATTTTTACTGCAATCCTGAAGAGTTTATAAAAAGGAATTATTGTTAATTATCATCAGGTGGTAGCGATTTGGATTCATTGGATGGTACTCATTCTGAATTATAACATAATCATAATAGTGAATCAGATGTTTCAGATTTATGATCCTGAACTGAAATTAAGAAGTGGAATCAGAGAATTATTAAAAAAGTGATAAAGTACGTAAGTAATAAAATGTATATATTTTTTAATCGCCAAACAATATGAATTTAAACAGAAAAGACTTCTACTTGTCAGTTTTTTTCTTTGCATTGGCGACATTAGGTTGACAAGGTCCCAGCGGTTTAGCAATAGATACTAATGAAAAGAAGTTGCATGCGATATAAAATTGAAGTCTACTCTTTGAATGACAAATTGCATTGTCATTAGACTGTCATTGCACTCTGTGTTATTTAATAATCACTTATTGAAACATCACAATTTATCTTTATTGAACACAGACTCAAATGCATAATATGAACTTTAATACAAAAACGCATAAAAGTCTTTATACTTTCCTTAATATAAAAAGAACTGACATGCACATAACTATAGTTATCCGAATATATCAATGCACCATGTGTCATTGATTTAGTGAAGCATATTTGCAAGAAAAAAATATTTTTTTCAATAACTTCAATAAAACTTCATCTAATAAAAGAAAAAGAACAATTCAACCTAAGTTATCGAGTTCAAGTTGGTTGACATAATCAATATCTTACAGTTTGACATGAATCTTTGTGTTGGATTCTTGTCAATTTTTAAAGACGCACCCAACATATGAGACAGATGTAGAGCAAAATAGTGGCAACCTCAGAGAATGAATGCTCTGAGAGACAGAATAAGTAGTTTAATCGCAGTTAAGAACAAATTCTGACTGTGGTCAGATAAAGATGTGATGTACAAAGTTCAGAAAAATGGTTCACTGTGATAATTAGTATGGTACTTGTAGAATCATGATACAATCGCATTTTTCAAATTGTTCACAATGAGATTTCATAAAACTATAATATCTGCCTAATAAGAACTGTTGTTGTAGAAACTGAAAATGATGGACAAGGAAACAAAACAATTATACCTAGTTTTAATAGATACATATTGCATTAGTTTATACTGGTTGCAAAGTGACAGTAATACTATAAGGGTAGAAATTCAAAATATTGTATTATCACTATATTTGTATGTAATTGATATAATGACTTTAATTGTATTCAATTCACGTATGAATGCTTTTTGATGAGTTTATAAATAACCTATGGCATTTACTTTTTACTGCACTTAATTAAAAACAATAATTTTTATAAGATTTGTATATTTATGGGTAGTCATATTTCAAGCAAAGTATAGATAACAAGTGAAAAAACAATTTGTTGATAATAAAATGCAATTACTCGTCAATTAATATCAATTTATGGTTATTAAAATAGCCAACAATTGAGCTTACCTTTTTTCAGGCGAAGTTTTCTTTTCTGCAAGGTTTTTCACGGATGAGGAACTTTCACCATTTCTAGGCTTGCTTTTAGAATTTCGCTTTGTACTTTTCGTACCCTGACTTCTGGTGCCAGATGTGCTTTTTGTTTGTGTCTCTAAATCGACAGATTCGATAACCACCACTGGCTTCGGCAAATCCACTTGTTTCGACATCTTCTTGGTTTGTGACCTAAGCACTTTCATTGTAGGCAAATAACACTGCGTTCCATTAATGCTCACTTGACTCGACTTCACCGGCTTTTTGTTGTGCAACGATTTTCCTTTGTTATGAATGACTTTATTATTCTTTCTCCTAGATTGCCTAACAATAGTTACGTTATTGGTTTTGATTGTGTTTGTCTGTTCACAAACTTTTTTGGATTTGATGAAAGTCTTCTTGAGAGCTAGCATTTTCTCATCATCTTTTTTGTTTTGGTTTGCTTTACATCTCGAAGCTCTGGTACGTTTCACATGTGTGTTTTTGATTTCTTCGGATTCTTTCATTTCTTGTAGCCTCTCCCTTGCTTCTCTCTTTTCTTTCAGTTTAAGCAATCTCATCATAGCCGGTGTGTATCCTTGTACATCATTCTCTGACTCATCCTGATCCTTTGCAGGTTTTCCGGATGCCTTTCGTCTGAAATTTGACAGTACTTCTTTCATGGCATATGTGGGATTCGTTCCTTGCAGGTAATCTTTTTGCATTAGAGGAGATTGCAAATTGGCTTCAAAATTTGTACAGTCTGATGAGTCAGAAATTTTCCTGATCCTATATTTGCAAGTATCATCAAACTCATCACTGTTTGCATTTTCGGGATTGTTGTTCCTTTCCTTCCTTATAATATTTTCGGGATTACCAGCCAAAATCTCCGCCCAAGTAAATTGACGAGCCGATCCCATGAAATTACCAAATTTGCCAATACTACTTTTATGATTTCTTCTATTCTTCTTTTTTTGGATGTTTCTTTTGGCAGATCTTAAATTTTTAGGTGATACTTTTTTGCCTAAAATTTCCTGGGGCATTAAGGATTTTTTCAACCTAGTTACCAGATCGGCATCAGAGATGAAGAAATTTCGCGAAGCACAAGGTTTTCTCACACTATCACTTGACGTGTTCAAGGTTTGCTTTAAGAGTTCTAATTTAATATCATTTTCAAGTGAACATATATTTTCTCTTTCATAAGCTTTCTTGATACCATTCTTTACAGCAAAATCTGCAGGCGTATTTTTTCTACCAAACCTTCTAGAATAGCCAATATTTTTACGTTTTATAGGAGATATAGGTGGTTCTGTGAATTGAAGATTCATGTCCTTTTCATTACCAAAATTTTTCACAAACTCACTCCGGAATATATTTTTACAATACTCATAATCAGGTTTTTCAGTGAACTCCAGACATGTGACATAATGGAAATATTTTTCTAAAAATTTCGGGTAGAAGTCCGTTTTAAAGCATGCTCTCAGCAATGACTTAACATCGCTCATGAAATTTTTCTTAAGTGCATGAACAAGATCAGGTTCGGAGAGCATTTCAGTAGTTCTCCATGGCAACGTACCAGTTAACCAATCCAAGAGATTGTAACCCAATGTCTCCAAGTCAGAGCGTCTAGAATGGGCACCAATATGGGAGTCCCTAGAACTATATTCTAATGTTCCATCATGAGCTTTTCTGGCATCCATGCCAAAATCTTTATGGTTACCTACAGAGTCTAAGAACTTTGATGCTAATCCATAATCCAACAGGTATATCTGGCCATTCGATTGTGACAGAATTGCCTCTTTAAAAATGGAATTACGATCATTTGTCACTATATCCAAATCAGTCTTATCTTTGCTACTTCTTTTTTTAAAATTAAAGTTGTCTTCATGAAAACCTTCATCTGAGGAGTACGATACATGTTTCTTGGGGGTAGAGTCCAACAGTTTCTGATACGATTGATCTGAACATATGGAACTGCTCAGATCTTCATAATCAACATAGTTTGTTAGTTGTCTTAAATTAAAAGCATGATGTCTGTGAGAAGTTCTATTTTGTTTTTCTGATAAGATTTTGCTTAACTTTTTCTTCAAACTTCCTAATCTATCATTTTCTTCTGAACTGCCAGGACCGAACTTATAATCTTCAACCACAAAATCTTCATCATCGTAATAGTTTGCCGTTCTCGTCTTTATAGTTTTGGGTCTTCTAGGTTTCCCGGACAACAATGCCACCTCTTTTATATCTTTTTGAAATGACAGAACTTTATTTGTAGCAATTTTCGACAGTTTTGAACCATCGAAGCCGAGCATCAAATTGGAGCTTTTAATATCGGAATGAGTGTAACCTTCTTTATGAAAATATTCCAAAACATCAAGAATCTGAACTGCTAGAATTAATACATTCCTCAAGTCAAGAATTTTGTTTCTCGCTATGATTTTTTGAAGGTCTACCTCATATCTAGGTAAAACAAGGAATCTGTATTTGATGCCGGAAATGTCATCAGTGAAAGAACCGCTGGCTATATACACTGGCATTCCAAAATGTTTCTGCTTTCTCTGGAGGCGCCAGGCTCTCACTGTAACAATACAAGGATGATTTCTAAGAATATTATTTTTGATTGTAGCAAGACAGGCAGAGAATCCTTTTATGATAATACAAGTATAAGACAAATAAAAAAATGTTTACAGATTAAATAATTGCATGTACAAGAAATCATATACTTCGTAAAGAATAATATAATGTAAATCCATATAAAATATTATAAAAATTAATTTTAAATACATAACATATGAGGGACATTTAAGATTTCAACATAAAAGAAAAAATTAAAATTTTTATACCATTTTACAAATTCTTGATTACATTTCATTTTTTTTTAATTGCAATTTTTATAATTATTACTTTTGCTGAGAAAAATTACTTGTCATGGGTTTGAAATATTCTGAATAGCCTCTTAAAGAAAAATTGAAGAATGATATACAATACAGTGGAATCTCAATAACTCGAACCTCATTCAGTCGAAATCCTCAGTAAGTCGAAAAAAATTGCCATTCCCTTCCGATGAACCCCTAAATATGTGGTATCTCGAATTATTTAGACTTTGTAACTCAGACAAAATGTTATTTCCCTACGAAGTATTGATAATAAGTATTTATACTCTATAACTCGAATTTCAAAAAAGAGACTTTGTAAGTCGTTATTGGTAAAATATAATAAAGTCTTACTTGGAATTCCCCAAATTAATAGCAATGAATTCCAAAATTAATGTTCGGGTTCCTGGCTTCTAATCTATTGTTTTTGTCTTGTACACGTGCAATGAATGAATACATTCATGAAACTTTTTAAGTAACACAGCTGTGAACATTATGTTTGTTCCTTGTCGACACAGTCATATGTATCTCGAAGTTCTTGTTAAGTCAAAAACTTGTTAACTCGAATTTTTTTCTATTTCCCTTGACATTCGAGTTATTGAGATTCCACTGTACATTTAAATAATGAAAGACTGTTTGATAAACAGTTTCAAAACAATAAATTTGTATTAAATAGTATTACAAAACTAAAATGCTAACATTACACATAACAAAAATGCAAACCTTTTTCAGCTTGTGCAGTGCGTATCAAACAATGCACTTCTACGAACAGAGGGCCGTTTGTGTGCGGTTCTACTTTGACAACATATCTAGCGTTCTGAGTGGACACCTCTTTGTCAGTTTCACTCGAAGCAAGATATATACGACCAAAACTGCCCCGACCTGAAAAAAAGGCATCAATTTTAATAAAAATAAAGATAACATTTCCATTAAGCCTTTATCAAATGCCTGATTGAGTTTCTTTGAAGTGTAATACACATACTCTGAAACATGTATAATTTGTGCATTTATTTTTTTGTGAGTGATCTCCAAAAACAAATAATTTAAGCATTTTTTTTTTATTGACTATACTTGCACTAAATATTAAATATGTAGTATCAGCCTACTTTGACATCATATGTCACAAAAAAAAAAGATTAAAATTGTTATCTTCAATAACTAAAAAGGCCATCAAACATCCTTTTTGATAATATGATCAACTTTAAATTCAGTGAATCAAAGATATTAAATTTTGTTAAAGAAAATAGGTATTTTAAAATTAAGAAGAAAAGGATTATTGTTGTTTAATACATGTATTGAACAAAAACTTATGTTTTTGGATTTCAATGTGGAATAAAGAAATATTATCTGCAGGCCTGGTATAGAGCCCTAGTCTCTATAAGATTATCCTTTAAACAAAAGGGATGCTATGTACAATAGTGTCTCTGATCTAAGGTATCATGCTAGGCCCACAAGAGTAGTATATATGATAATAAAATATTTGAGTAAATTTAATTATTTTGTTTTAACCGGTTTAGTTTTTTTTTTGTATGAGTATACTTTTTGTATAGTTTGATCTATAGTTAAATAAATTTATTATGAAATTAGTGTTTAGGTAGATTCTTTATATAAAAATTTGAAGAGTTGGTGAGGATTAAATAATTAACACAAGTATGCACACTTTTACATTTATTAAAAGTGTTGTTTATATTCAGAAAAACTATTAGAGATAAAAAATAATGGAGAGTAAGTCATCTTTTTACTATCTATTGATCAATGCAGAATAAAAAAAAATCTACTAATAACATGTAAAATATTATTAAAATTTATGGTGTGAATAATTTTATTATCAAAAAAATGAAACACATTACTATTGAGAAATGATCAAACAGGTAGACAGACACAAGACCGAAAAGTCTCAGTTTAACAAATATTTTAATTTGTACTGTAGTATGCTTGTTTTAGAAATCAGATAGTCAGAGAGCAAACTTCATCGACTGTAACTTTTTTCTCGTATGTGTTAATCAAAATTTGCATATCAGATATGTAGATATGTGTTTTTTTCATAAAAACAGTTGTTGAAATCAAAATTATATGCTAATATAATAAAATATATAATTTTAGAAAAAGATAAAACAATTATAAAAAATATTGACATCTATGCATGCAGTGCATATTAAAAGGAGTTTTGAAGTAACAAATCTGCATGTTATGCACCGTCATGAAGCAATGAATAATTTTCAAGGTTTAGAAAACTTATCAAGATTTTTATTAGCTTAATGTATTAATGTGTTCAGGTAATCACATAAACACAGCAGCAAACATGAAATATTAAAAAATATATTTGAATTTAAAAAGATTTCACACATATTCATTTTTGGTGAGTGTAGTACAGAGTATCATGTTTGCATAACTTCCAGTAGTGGGTCCAGTTTGAAAACCAGTTTTCTCTCGTGAAGTGGAGGCCAAATACATATACAAAGATGTACTTGGTTATAACCTCTATTTAATATATATATACTACTAATTAATATATATTACTATTTTAAATGGGAAAATTTTGTTAATATTCCTTTCTAATGAATTAAGCTAATTTTTATCAATTGAATTTTATAAAAAAAAAAAATCTAAACCTAAAAAGCCATTTCATGAACACTTGAATTTAAATAAATATCCATTTAATATTTCTTAGTTATGTAGTGAATTATTATTTCTACTTCATAGATATTAAACAAAATTATTATAATGAGTTAATAAAATATTAGTACATATATTACAATTTTAGTATTTTGTATGGTATTAATACAAATACATTTTATTACGATTCTCAATAATCATGTGAGTTAAATAAAGTAATACATGTAAAGTACTTTCACTAATTTTCTTCTAAACTAGTAAATTGTTTATGCATCATTAAATGTAAAAATTTTAGCAATTGCAACATATTTAATTTTAATGTAAAAATCAACACTATTTGCATATAAAATAGCTTCTGTTTTTCAAAATAAACAATTATTCAAACACCTTCCTATCACAGTTACTTTTACAGATAGACTACAATTCCGATAGATACACTGCCCAACAATCGAAACTCAATTTTGTAAAAACGATTAATGTCAACCCACATTTTTTTTATTAGCGCAGATTTAAATACACACTCCATTAATATCTCACAATATTTTAAAAAAGGTATTCAAAAATCGGTCGGTTCGTTCTACAACATTGTCGCTATGAAAAGCTTTAATATCTATAGCGCTTGCAACAGTTTAAAAATTTTCATAATATATCCAATGTAAGGAGTCAGTGCAAGAAAACTTACTCTCAAATTTCAATTTTTGTCAAGGCCAAGTGACAATCGCACTCGATGAATGCATTTGTGTAAATAGACTGCTTATGTCACAGCAGACATTGTGTACATACTAAAATAGGATGCTAAGTGCTTCTTGTAGTGATAATTGTAATATCATTTCATGACGAGACAAAATTATAATAATTTAAACCATTAATTTTTAAAGTATAATAATTATATGAATATAAATTATTTTATATTTTAAAATTTATTATTTCTAAGTAATATAATATTAATAATGAATACAATATATTTTAGTTACATTTTGAAAATACACAATAAACAGATTATAAAAAAAAAAAACCATTATTAGATGGATACTTCTCTAAGAAACTTTAAAAACTGAGTAATTATAGGTGTTCAATATATTTATTAATATATTTTTATATATAGGTAGCACTATAGAAAATTTTTGCAAAACCAATTGGTGGCATATCAATGAGAAGCTCAATTTTAATAACTCGAAACTAATGAGCTTGCATGTGATGATCGATGGATGTCAGTGAACAACGTAAGGCTTAGTAAATAGCGTACCATGATAAGATCTCTGGTCTCTGTCTATCCTTTTGGGAAATAGGTGTGAGTATAAATAAGTAAATTTGTGCACTTTGGAATATGGTAAAGAATCCAGTTTGCAAATGTTGTACGCTTTAAAAAATGTTATCTCACTCTCATCGATGGAGTTCCCATATTCAAATGATTAAGAAATAAATACTCATATACACAAGGTCACCTTCAGTCAACTTTGATCAGATCAGATATAAATAGTAAGACTTGAAAATCCTAATCGATAATGCAAATATAATAAGTAAGAAGAACTTTACGAGAGAAAGTGAAGAACACCTAATAATACTTTAAGACTGACTGATAATTAGTTTTTAGTTCAATAGGGGAAAAAGTGATTGATTTGAGATTTGAACTAAAATACACTTAGAATCTTCTCAAACTGGTCACATCAAATGTTGATTGTATTGTAGTTACTTCATCGGACATGAAATTAATTTTCCTCACCTATGGGTTTTCCGATTCTCCATTTCTTCTGTTGCACATCAGTGAAGATGATACCAGGTGGTAAAGCCTCATCATCGAAAAAACTGCATGGACTTGGAGACGCGGTGGCGAACACGCGGGACTTCTTACGAGGTGGCTCTACTACGGAAACTATATCCACAACGCGACGGGGCATTTTTTTTGTAACTTAAAACCTAATGATACATAAGTTTCGAATAACATCAGGCACTTCACGTAATCTTAAAATACACGAACAGTTCAATAAGTAGGAACACAAATTTTATTGCATTCGATTCGCCTGCAAAAACAAAAACAAATAAATATGAAAATGCACAAAAACCCCTTAAAAAATAAGATTAGATACAATCTAATTACATTAACCGACAAAGGTTGTACAACGAAGAATATTTGTATAATTACTAACCTTATACACACCGTAGAAATTATACTGTTCAAGTACAGGCACAAAATGTAAGTTTCTGTAAGAAATATTTAAATTATAACGTTTAAAATTATAAGAAAGTGTCACTACAATGTGCGCTAACTGATGATTACAAATCCGCCATGTTGTGAAACGGATTGATCGATTCTCTAAAACGATGACGTCACATGACGCATCTTTCGATTGGTTAAAAACATTGACCATTGTACAAAACCACTTTTACCCCGAATGTAAGATGCAAATGTATAACTTTAAGGTGAAAAAAAAGAAGTAATATAAGATTTTCTTTTTATATTGGTGTCGGTTTTTCCACATTAAAACTGGTAGTGTATTTTTTGGCATGAAATTAATAATATATTACAATCACGACAGGATATAACACTTAAGTATATATTACAAATACACCGCACGATACCTAAACAATAGAATCTTCTTATTTTTAATTTTAATTTACAGATCTTTAAGTTTTTTTTTAAATAGATTTTTCAATATTTTTCTAAATTAAGTAAAAACTATTCTAATGGTGTTTAAATCTTTCAAAATGAGCTTGGTAATTGATAAATTTATACATTTAGTATTAATTCGTATAGGAGGTTATCTCCTTTATTATTCTACCATAAATGTATTTCGGGTCATATTTAGGTACTTTTGAAAATCTATATTTAGTAATACAATTAAAAGTTAATTTATTTCAACTGTTAACTAATTCTCCAAAGATAAAATGTAATAATACTATAAATAGATTTATTCCTATACCATATTTTTTTTTACATGGAACTAGTAGTTTTAACTGATTTTGCTCGAAACCTCTTAAATGGTCCATTTTTAATTTGACATTAATGAACCTTCATTTTTATTTATACTCTTGGTTTTAATAACAAAGCACTTAATATTAAAATGATATGGAACAAAAAAATGATTACACCATTTTAATAATAATAATCTAGCTTCTAGTTAGAAAAAACACTTTGATATGTAATACACATATTGTTTACAATTATACATGTTATATTAAATTGTTTATCGGCAAATTATAAAACAATCAAAACATAATAAATGAATACAAACCGCTTCCGCATTCATGAAGTAATTTCCTCAATTAGGATTAATTTATACTTGGCAACATTAATCGGCCCATTCTTTTCATATAACTCCATCATTCGTTCTCTGTTTGTATTTTGTTATCATTCATCTAAACTCGATCATAACCAATCGCTAGTTGCCTGTTTGACGGTGTGGTTGTGTCGGCAGTCGTTTTTGGCGTAAAAAGTTTAGCGATGTTGACAAGAAATAAAACTATTGCGAACGTATCGTGTTGTGTGAAATAATTGAACCGTTCAGTGTTTCGTTATTCCCGAAAATGTAACAGTAAAAGTACAACATTTTTTTAGTGCCTTCGAAAATGGACGGTGCGAACGCTGATTCAGATCATTCTATGACTTGGGAGGATTTTTTCGGTAAGTTAGAAACTTATTTGATTCCTTTTAGAATGCATAGCACTTAAATTGCCCACAAAGCTGTATCTTGTACGCCGGCTCGTTTGTTTTTTTTCCCGGGCGAGACTGGTTTTCGCCGCGTTTCCTCGTAAGGCGAAGCACGTTCCTCGCCTGCAGGGTTAGAGTAGTGGACCTGAGTGATTTGTCACGTAAAAAAAAAATGTAAATAAGTTCTCTATTGCTTCTATTAGTGTCAATGTTTTCAATATGCAATATATTTTGCATTTGTTTTTTTTTTTGTTTCATGGATGTTTCTTTTTTTGTATCACAAAGGTTGAAAATCAAGAAAAGGGATATGTTACAAAACTATAGAATACTGTGTAAATATTCCAGCAAAAATAATTTAATTGATGAATTCTCACCATAGACGATCGCACATTTATTACATTTTGACGTCTATCCAGGAATAAATTTTCATTATACCTATCAAGATTTGTACTCCAAGTAACTTGAAAATCCTTTTTAGATTCAAAATATCGTCCTTATAATAACATATCGGAATAAGTGCTATTATGATTTCTTTAACATATATTTTCATCCTTGACTCGCTCATTTATACCAATGCAAGGTACCTACATATAACTCAAGAGAACGTCGTAGGTATACGAAATAAAGATATTTCTCAGGATATCAACTGTTCGATCCCAAAGATGTTTTTTATGCCATGAGTAGGTAAGCACTAACTACATTAATCCATTTATAGTAACTCTGTTTCCGAAGTAATTTCATTTTAATTTTTTAAAATTTCTTCAGTAAGTAGGTAGGATAGCAAAAAGTGATTTAAAAATATTGTTGTCCACTGCAATACGTAAATATTATTTGGAATGGGTCATTTTTTTATCTATTTAAAAATACAACAAAATGTTAAATTAAGAATAGCTCTTCAGTCACTAGAAGCAGATACCTACCTATCTAACTTATAAATTGTCTGTCTCCGTAATAATTTCTCAACAATTAACAAAAAAATTAATACATTTGGTTTTAAATTTTTAGAAAAATCATTAAAAAAAAAAAGTAGTTCGAGCCTAAACTATTCAAAGTTTTTCTTAATTTCAGCTTTACTTTTATTTAGCTTCAACTATATTTATTTATACCTACTTAACGTATAATTAAATATAAAATAGCTCGCCAGGATATCGTTTTCATAAAACTCGTCGTATTTAAGCATGTGTCTTATGTTGTATCTTAGTCCGTTTACATAAATAGCTATTAAAATAGGATTCTGCATAAATTATCGCATGGATAGGTTGGAATGAAACCGAAAACCGCCCGAGAATGTTGTATGAAACCCCTTCCTCCGCTTTGGAAATCGTGAGCGGGCTCGGGACCGCGATCGGGATTTAAAACATGATTTGATGTGCTACGAAATCGGCAATGGAAACGGATGTAGTCGTTCGTTTGATGCCCACATCGTACCCACATCAATTATGAGTCGTCGTTAATATTAAATGTATGTCAATAAATCTGTTTGTATGTGCATATTTAGATAGTTGTCTGTACGTTAGTGCAGGACTTAATATTATCAATCAATTACGAATGAGGTGCTTGGCCTCGAATACGTATTAGGCGTTATTAATCTGTGTTGAGCGCGTCTCTTACCATTTAGGAGCTATGGTCGATAGCGACAACCTACATAAAACCGACTGACTTAATCAATCGTCATTTCATCATAGAATTGAACGTGCTCGTTTCATCTTTTATGTTCTAATTCGGCTGAATTATTGTCAACTAGAAGCTACTATAACACAAATTGTCTCTATATTTGTTGTTCGACGTCAATAATGTTTAATTATTATCAATCAATCAATCAATCAAAATGATGATGAATAGATAATCATCATATAGTCGTATCATTCGTCCGGCTAAAACAGTAGTTGAACAATTATATATAATGACAAGTGCGACTCGGATTGCTCTAATTTGGGCCCTGTACCTGAATTTATTCGTAAATAGAAAAAAAGAGTATATTATTAAATTGTAATGCCATATGCTAGTATTTGTCGGTGAACAACTTGAACTTAATCATCTCAGATATTGGATGATCGTTTTAAAAAGTAAACATGTCACCACATATCTATATATCTGTAAATCTCTGGATTTATATAAGAATCCATTTCCAATGTAAAGGAATAAGGAAGATGTCTACTTTTATCGACAGCGGTACTGTGGACATTTTATTTCTATCTGTTTTTCGTTGCATATTCTTCCTGCGCATGTAAAACCGGGGCCTGTACTTCGGTATTCTTCAAACGATATTACAGTGAACGTATCTGTCGCCACAAACAAAGCAAAGCATAGAGGCAAACCAGCAAACGAACTGTCGTATGATTGTACCTCTAATTCCTTTAAAGGGCGCTATTGACACGCAGTGTCGCAGGACCTTTGCATTACTATTTCTTTTTTTCGGAAAATTTATTACAAAACTTCTGCGTCCATTTTTATCAAAGTATTTTCCGGGGGGAAACTTTTAAAGTTGGAAAATACTAATTAAATAGTTCTGTTTTGATTGACGTGCAATTGATTTGAAATAAACCACTAACAAAAGTAAAATTCCAAAATGATAGGGCCTTTTATAGGGTCTCGATACTGTATCATTTACCACGTGTATGTATAAAATAGATACGAGTCCGTATTTTAAACCATATATTTTTTCTGCATATATTTGTTACATCTACGTATTCATACTAATTTTATAAGTGCGAAAGTGTTCTGTCTATCTGTCTGTCTGTCTGTTACATTTTTCCGCCTAAACCACTGCACCTATTTTGATTATATTTGGCACGGGGATAATTTAACACCAAGAAACGGTCTTCGGCTACTTTTTTTTTGTTTATCTGTCAGACTGTTCGCTTGTATGTCTTTCATTACTCAACAATTTAACTTAAATTCATTTCAATGAGCGAGTCTACTAATAGAGCGTGCCACTTTGTAATAGTTTGAAGTACACCTCTGAATGGTTTACGCTAAGACGATGCGTATCGTCTAATGATCCACTGTCCGTTTGTCTGTAATCTGTATGTCTGCTCATAACAGGGAAATGACTTAACCGATTTTGACGAAACTTAGAAAACTGATAGAACTCATTGTCACATAAAGTATGGGTTACTGTTTATTTTATTGTATGTTTATTTGTATATTTTCTTATAACTGCAAGATTAAAAAAATATTTATTTTATTTTGCCGGTCACGCTAATTGTTTGCTTTGTTTTAAGGAGTAATCTTAGAATGGGTGACGATTGAGGAGGAGGGAGGCGGGGGCAAGGAGAGTGTCAATAATCCGATTGTAATTATATAACTAATAATGACGGAGTAATAATAAGCGGTTAACTAAGAGAGTCACAATAAATTAAAACGAACGGTAGGGTTTTTGCACTACGCCTTTTGTCAGTATAATGTAGCATATTCTTACAGTATTATTAATGTGATACTTTGTGATGATGTTTGGATGTTTGCAACTTAATTACACAGAAATGGCTTGACGGATGTAGATGAAATTTAGCACACATTTATAATATCTTTTTGATTACCTTGTTTTATATTTTCCACTAACGCGTAGCTGTGTAATAATTTACAACGAGAAATCGGGCTCGAAATCGAGGGTGCGATGATATCGGAATCGATAGAGATATATCTCGATTAGAAAAGAAAGGGCACACGATCGGAATAGAGAACAAGACCGAATCGGAACTAATCGGAACTTGACTCGAAAACAGGTTCCGGATTGGTAACAATAATAACAATATTAATCGATATAGAAATTGAATCAATTATATGTATTTCCACGTGGGGGAGTCGCGGGCAAACGGTAGTTTTACATACATACGTAATAAAGTAGATCAGACAGATAAATTATACATGCATGTTATTCATACAGACGTGCCTTCTTCGGTGCCGTGTGTCCAACTAAGCGACTAGATAAAATCACAATTGCTATGTATGCTGGAAAATTAGATACTTCGTAGGAGCATGTAGCATCTTGTCCGCTTCATAGAGGTCGTGGGTCGAGTGACGTCACGCTAAGACGACGCGTGACGTCACTCAGAGGTGTCTGAATGATAGGAATTGTATTGCCATCAAATTTTTAGATTTTGAAATTTTGGAAAGTGAGCTGTATTCAATAGACGTTATAGTTCAAAGTATAGAAAAATCAATATCATGTATTAGCTTGAAAATATTCTAAGAAATAAAGGACACACTTTTTGTTGTTTCCATATAAAAAAAAACGGGTGGTGTCGCGGGACACCAGATAGGAACGAAGTTCCTTATTATGAAAATATTAATTTCAAATTCTATTCGAGGTATAAAATAAATAATTATTCGGGTATACATTTTTATTATGATTTTTTTTATTGATAGAAATAAAAAAAAATGAATAATATTTTATATAATATTTAATAAAATTTTCATTTATTGAAAAACATACTGCGTTACTGATTGCTGGGTATTGATCACCGACATAACATCATTTGAAACGGTTATTTCTTCTTGTTTTTTGTCTTGTACACTGTCGGAATTATATATTTCTGAACTAAAAAGAAAACAGTGAAATATACTATGTAACTTTGACATTGTTTAATAATAACTAAAAATTATAAAAATATTTTTTTATTCATTTTAATTGCATAATTAATAATAGTAATAATTAAATTGATGTCAGAGAAATTAAATATTGTTATTTTAAACAAAATTTAAATAATAAAAAAACACAAGCCACGCTTAAATCATGAAACGTTAGTGGAATGATATAATAATAATAATAGCAAACTGCACTAATAATAAGTCATCACGTAGACTATATATTCGACACTGTACAGCCATCATTCACAGACTATACATAAAAATCTTACGCTTTTTAACGTTACGGACGTTTTTTGCCGACTAGGGTACCCCTCCGCAACGGCCCCATAAGGAACTTCGCTCCAAATTTCCAAAAAACAAACCTTGTCAAAATTTGGAAAAGTAAGTGTGTGAATGATAGCTTTTTGTGGCGAACCCAGACATTATCATTTAAAAAAGTAATAATATCCTATTAACCATGAATCCAAGAACTAACTGCTAGGCAATAAGAAAATTAGCTTTACTTAGCAAAAAAAGTTCCCAAAATCTTGCAATACGTTATAGGAAGCAATGCTTGAACCAGTAGACCATTAATGCTAAACCTTTTGAGAAAGAGAACGCATCTATATCATCAACGCATATATATATATATATATATATATATATATATATATATATATATATATATATATATGGGAAATGACCGTAACAACTTGGATGTAAATTTTTATTTTAATGAAGATTTGCTTTTCTAATTCATCCATATAGGTAGGTAGCTTCCCTTGCGAAAACGGGATAATACAAATTCTAAACATTGGCTTAAAATAATACTACATGACATGAACTGCAGATGGAACTAAAGAAATAACGTGAGTATGGAATACGATAACTTCCCACGGGAAAATTGTTTATTTTCCCCGTGTTGAGTCATCGTATTCGCACGGCAAACACGAAAGACGCCGAGCAAAGCTCAGTCTTAATTTTATACGTAAATATACTTTACATGCATGTAAGATTGTAATTATGAGCATGCTACCAACGATGTTGTAAATTATATTATTATATAATGACATTATTACTCGCCGTAAAACTATAGGATCGTCGTGTCCGTAAATTGAAAATTTTTGTCAACAGCGGATTGTACGTGATGAAGGGAATGTAATGACATATAATTGGATATACTTTTTAATTTTTTGTCTGTCTGTCTGTTTGAAGAAGTTATTCTCTATAATAACTGGACGAATTTCCGTGGGATTTTCTCGTGTAACTAAAGCGTGGCTTGCGTCGATATTCGCTTTATTTAGTCAAAATCTACCCACGGAATATTAGTCGATTTTAAAAATAACTAATAAGCGAAAAGTGTTCTTAATGCAGTTTGTATTTATTATACAGTTGCTCATTGCACCTTCCTTTTGGTAGACTTTTACTCCATTATCAAGCAATAAATCCTGACTGATATTATACAAAAGCGAAATTGAGTTTGTGTTTGTTTGTAACACTCACGTCTTGACTACCCAACCGATATCATCATAAAATTTTGCATGCGCGTTGTCAAAGATACAGAAAAGGACATGGGGTACTATTTAGTTCATTACGCCGGTCGGTTATTGGTAATAAGTTCAAGGTAGGGCCCAAGTTCCATAACAAAACAAATAGCGGCAGTACGTTTTCGGTGTAAAAGTATAAATTCCTCTGGGATAATTTCTTCGGAACCGGATCGAAAGAAGAACTGGGGTTAGTTCGGAACCAGCATCTGAATCCAGAGCTGGTCCGAAATCCGGTACATTATCGCCGTGATCGATCGGTATAAAAGATCGGAGTTGATTGTCGACGCGGTTGGATCCGCGGGCGAAAGCTAGTATATATAAAAAAAAAATGCCATCATATCGTCCAACCACTTATACGTGTGTAGCTCGCAGTCGACGATGCATAAACATTAATTGAACAGTTGTTAGCACCTAATTTCTCGAGTTTTTTTCTTTGTCCGTGTATTGTAATCGCACAATCGATTCTGGCATTGAAAATCGATGTCACGAACGTCTCTTAGAATCGAAGTACCGCACAGTATTGTGTCTTATTAACGGATATAGAATCAATGAAGTGTGTAATACTTCCTGTCTGTCTGTTCTCACAACGGACGTCACTAATCGCTTCGTACGTTAAGACTAACGACTTACCCAGGTTTCGCGTGATAATTTTTATAGATGTGCAGATAGATATCCCAACTGTATGAAATGAAGCAAATAAATGATCTATTTAATGTTAGTGAGACTAATCAACTTTTTTTTTATGAATATGGACGCTAAAAGGAAATAATACTCAAATGTGGAATATTTGAAGATATTTATTTTCATTTGTAAATTTTTATTTGCTTGAAGTAATAATGTAATGACGTTTCTAAACTAAAAAGGTAAAGTCTGCTTTATCTTCTGGCAGGGCTGTTTAATTAAATGTTTAGCTGTATCAGAAAAGTTGTAAATGTAGATGGAGCGTAGAAGAAGAACGTAAAAGAAGAAGAATGAGGTAGAAGAATTATATAAATTTTTATTTAAAAAAAAATAATACCCAACTAGTCCATGATTTCATCACCTTATGTCGATAAAATAATTTGTTTTTTCTTAACTGAACGTTTGGCCCTACCTCAACGGAAAATATTGTATTATAGGAAAAACGCCAGACAAGTGTGAATAGGACTAGGTACAAAAAGGTTCCGTACAAACTTAATTGTGGTTTTTAAGCATTTTAACTATTGGAAATTTTAAATATTCATAGCGGAAAGTTAAAATATGTTCTCCCATACATCGGTCTACATCAAGGTTCATATTCCAACTGCAAATGTTAACAAAAAAAAAATAAAAAAAATATGATATAACTACAAATTAACGATTTTCCGATGTTTTTTCCTTTGCTTGTTCTGTGTAATTGCTTCTTAACAAATTTCGTAACTGTGGGTCATTGGGAAGAACCCCATAGGTTTACTCAGGAGTGTCAAAATATGAGACATAAATGACCGTACTTTCTGATTGCGTGATAATTTCACGCAATTAAGAAAAAATGATTTCACCGAATGCGTGGTCTTGATTTTTTTAGTGCACGAACGAACCGCAGACCCAGTGTTTGATATTGATTTCGACTTGCTATCTCTGCGCCTTCTTTAGGAAAACGATCTAGACAAACCGACACTCATTGTGGAACAAAACTACCTCGGGCTGTCAACCAACAATCAATGCTGCGAAAGCCGGATTCGGTGACGGTGGCTAAAGAAGTACCGCTCGTACGGAGTGGTGTCGTAACCGACAGCAGACAATTAGCAATAGACGAAAATTGTACAATTATTGTTGTCGATCAACAAAACCTTATACTTGTACCATCGATACGATTGTATCGCGGTCGCCAGCCTGTCGCTGGTCGTTTGCTCGTACATTTTCGGAGTAGGTTTTGTTAATTTAAATGCTCCACATCATTGAAGTATTGTCGCTTGAACACATTCTTTCATTTTGTAATACAAGACCTGTTATAAACTGCATAAATGCATACACACATAAATACATACATACATATATATATATATATATATATATATATATATATATATATATATATATATAGATACCTTTAAACGACTAAAGTCTAACCAGCAATTCCGCTTTATTTATCTGCCACCATTATTATATTTCGAAGGCGACGACTCGATAAGCGTACGCGCAAACAATGCAAATGCAACGTTTCACAATCGGAATTGCATCATTAATCAAACGTCACGTGCAAACGCCCCCTCCCGCCCGACCGGCGGCCTAACTCCAATCGTTCCGTAGGAGTGCCATTGTACGCTCGCTGAAAAGGCTCTCGGTAGGCTTTTAAGAAATTTTGGTGAATCGATTAATGTTTCACGACGCTCGGATTGCGAACCGACGGGATGTTTCTTCAGTGTTTTCCTTCACATGCATATTTATATGTCTCGTAAAGTCTCGGACAGTTTACATCTTGGACAGTAGGTACTCTCGTTGTAAATACCCGTGTACCGGGAGGCCATCGACTGATCTGCAAAATACTAGCTCTTCACGAAGTTGTAGTGAGGTGGACTAGATACGAAAATACAAGGAAATGTACGCCATAAAATAGCCATCGTAATATTCTATTGTGTGAGTTGTTAATTCGCGGAAATCCATAATTATACGCTTGCCTGCAACATGCATTGACGTGCAGCATGCAACCCACCGCTGATCTTCGAGTCTGCCCCACCACTAAAAATATCTATCCAAAGAATTGAATACTGATTCGAGAGGATGTACAGAATATCGAACACCTAAGCAAGTGTTAATTTTATAATTATCTTAGTCCGCTAATAGTTATATGGTTAAGAGCGCATCTGTCGCTTGTGTTTAACACTCCTTACGCCCTGATGGATTTGACTGTTCGTATTTTCCTTAGGATGTGCCTGGTTGGCATGAAACGTACGTAGAAATAACAATATAACTATTAGCGGACTAAGATAAATAAACGATTGACACTTGTTTAGGTGTTTGATGTCTGTCAATCCTCTCGAATCAATATTCAGTTCTTTGGATAGGGATTCGTAGTGGAAGAAGAACAGATTCGAGGGTCAGCGGCGGGTTGCATGCTGCATCTTAATGCATGTTGCAGGCAAGCGTCTAACGACATAATACCGTTATATCCGTGTATATCAGCCGCTAAGTTAATTTACATTTAAAAATGACAATAATATTATGTTTCGCCGGTACCCGTTTATTATAAATTACAATACAAAGTATATCCAAGACGGCTTTTGTATCGTTCTTCAGATGACATGTTTTCGCGTTCCTTCGCTTCCTTAGAATGGCCGTGTGGGTTGCTGTTCATTTCGGAACAGATCACTTTAAAATATTCTTATTTAGATCACATCACATAAGCGCAAATATTCTGGTAAATATTTAAAAATCGGCACAACCTATTACTGGATTCTCATGAATGCTAACATGCGCAAAACGGAATTTTACAAATATTGCGCAACGTACTAAAAATCTTGACGTGGATGTTTCGTTATGTCCTCTCCTTGTATATTCGACGATGTAAATAGATTCGCTTTTTCTCCACTAAATAAGTTTTAGCCGAAGATCAAGTAGAATTGTCCATAACGCAATGATCTTCAACAGGTTTGTCACGAGAGTAATTCCTTACTAATTTAACGAAATTTCTTAGAAACTCAGCAGGTATTCAGATTTTGCCATGTGTGTGCAGAATATAAAATTTCCTTACAGTGCAATCTAGAATTTATTCATTTGAATTGCAAAATAATCACACAATATTCGTATTGCAAAATGACACAAAATCGCCCTTTTTCTTGCATAGCGCTAATTTATTAACTCACAGTGCCTACTATATTAAATTTAATGCATGCCCCTTAAATAATATAATAAATGATATATTTCTGAATGCAATCCCCAATCTGAATGCTTTTAATAATATATATATAAAGACCACTGGAATATTGTTCGCTATACTTCATTGTACAATATAATATATATATTTTTTTAATGGTATTAAACACATTTTGTATTTTAGTCTTCTCGATTATTATCTCCTGTCTCAGCGTTTTCAGCAAAAATTTCTCAATAACATTCCAAGACACTGCGCCCGACTCACTTATGACATACTATTAAATACATCGGTTTGATCTGCCCAAGAAACGAAAATAATTAAACAAACAAAAGTAAAATAAGGAGACGATGAAATTATAATACCTATTCGCTTTGAAATCTTTGACATATGTCACGGACCTTTTCTTTATTATTACAAACTCGCGCCTGTTTTACAGGGTACCACTACAGATTTGCACGTGGTACTACCATTTTTACATATTTCTCTTGCTATACTGACGTCCATCATTTTTTTTTATGCAGCCTCGTCTATATAGGCTGCTTAAAATGTCACCTTCTTTCAATATGCCACCGATTTTGTCTGCAAATGATTTTTTTCTACAACCCATGCTGACCTTTGACCACACACATCCGCTCTATAGATTTGTTTTGTCCAGTCTACTTACATTCATCCTTTTCAGATGGCTGAACCACCGCAGCATACCATTTTCTATTTCAGTCGCCACATCTTTCAAACCACACCGCTCTTTGACATCACTGTTCTCGTATCTATGTTTCTCAGACATTTCACATATCCAGAAGTCGCATATCCAGATTATACTTTCGTCTTTCTCCTGCCATACTCAACTTTCACTACCGTGCATAAGCGTAGTGATCAGGCGTGAACTTGTCTCCTGGCGATATTGCAAATTATTAATTTTCAAGAATATCGCGATGGTATTCCTTTTTAAGTATTATAAGACGAGGAAATGTCATCGCGATATATCGGTAAGTAAAATGCACTGTTTCACGTTGAGTCGATTACGCAGATAAGACGAACAAACAAACCGATAAAGGGCAAGTATCTTAATCGTAGATAAAATAAATAACACTAAGAAAACTTAACAATTGGTAGTTTTGTCACTTTCAATGTCATGTGGCGACGCGTCGCCACGCCATTTATATCGCACGTTTATGTATGTATGTATACCTCGTATGTGTTTCAAGCATCGGTAAATGTGAAATCTACTTTCTTATCAAACGCACGTACTCGATTCAAAGATCTGACTATTTATAAAAAATAATAATGAAAATTTATAAAAATCAGGAATACTTTAGACGGTTTTTATTGTTTATAACATTTTTAAATTGATTATTAATTAATTATAAGCTCGTTTCTATTAAAAATAAACGATTAAAATGATAGATTGAGAAATAAATTTAAATTAGATCGCGACTCCTCTATTTATATTATACACATTTATCGGGGCATCGTGTACGTATGAATGTAATCAAATCCTTTATTCAATTTTCCTCCACTTCCGGAACGCCTGAAAAACAAAACATTGCAGGCGTTTTAACAATCGATGACGATACCTTGTTTGTTAAAAAAGAAAATTATCAAAGCAAATAATTTTAATATTGCATAGTTCCGGTGGCCGTACCACGATCTGGTATCATCGAGCTGGTCTGGTGATTCGGCGGGCGAGGTGATCATAAGTAGTAGAATCACTCTTCTGACTGCGTCATATTAATTCTAGAGCTTGAACAGCGTCGAAGGCAATCCGATAATGTCATGCCACAAGGTCGGTCTTTGGAGTGGTTCTATTTTCATCCATTTCCGGCTGCTTTATCAATTGGAATTTTTATGAAACTTAACATTGTTAAAAGACACTTTGATAATAACTGATCCGATGATGGAACAGAGCTGGCTGTATGAACGCGTTTTTATCTTAATTACATAGCTTTTTATCGTCATCTGTTGGGTGGACTTCGTTTGCAGTGTCTCGTTAAATGCTATCTTTGTTTTTCTACTTCTACTATCGCGTAACGATGAGTAAAATTATCAAATGTAGGAAGTTTACAAAAAAAAAACTGGTTGCAGCTGAAAATCTCTGCTATCGGATCTTTTCACATTTAAAACCTATATTTTGAAGTAAGATATGCTTTTTTATGAGATGAAAAACGTGAAAAGTCGTATTGACGAAATCTTAAGTTTCTGAAGTAGATTATAAGACAATAGATCGGTTCACGGCGCATGCGCAATATTTCACAGACGTCTAGACGGGAGAAGCTCTTACATCAGGAGATTCATATGTTGTGTTTATTTGTTCACCGCACGAGAAACGATCGATATTCCCCGGCTACCTGAAAGTTGTATAAACATGTTGTATTTGATATTATCACGTGACATAACTTCACCCTTATCTCCCGGAAGAGGTAGGCAGAGACTGCAGTTACAATCTAGCAGTCACGTATACACGTATAAGAACTGTATGCAATCATAAATTATCTAGGTGGTGGAGTGATATTTTTCTGGTTGTACATCAGAATTGATATTCTAACTTGTTTCAATGTTTTAATCTATGCTGTAGATTAAAACATCTTATTTAATAAGCCCTCGATGTGTATGAGTACGTTTTTAATATTGTACGCGATATTAACATTAAAGATCCGCTGCAGGATTGCCCGCGTTGAATTTTAATGAATATAATATTTTTTTTATATATCCTTAAGGCTCCGCCCTAATATCGCAATCAGTCCTTATTACGTTTTTGTCATTAATGACAAATTTACTTAAGAGATGAAGGAGTTTGTTATTGAAAAAAATTATATGCTCGGCCGCTCGGTCATTGTAACTTAATAAACCTATACCATCGCGAATTTTCACTTCAGTTTGAATCGGCGCTTTATCATTAATTTTCTGATTTCTCACCGACATTCACGATTAAAAGAGTGTCTGTTTTACCTTTTAGCTTAGAATTACAGTCTGGATTAGCTTTGAGATTGCCATAACAAGTGAACTGTCATTTCTTCTAGAGGTATCGCGTTCATCATACTTTCTACTGCCGATTAAAATAAAAAGAAATTTTGAAGTTGTCGAATTACTGAGAAGATTCAATTTGAATAATAACTCGAAAGCTGAAAAAATATTTGCTTTTTACAGATGTAGTTGTATTTTATTGTAAAAAAGTGCATATATAATATATATGTATGTATAAAAGCTATAAGTTAATATACGTACTAAAATATTATCATATGCATTGTTGTCAGTTTGATAATATTGTAGTATTCCATCGAGGTTAGTTTCTGTCTCTTCGAGTACGGGTTTGATTCTCGGCCACGGCAATGAACTAGCAACACTAGAAATAGTTATTTGGTATAGCTTATAGTAATACATCTTAGAATAAGTTCAACGAAGACTGACGCAAAATATTTGGAGAGCATTTAAATTCAATAATCAAGTTTTAAATGTTGCGAGTGTTAGAATATTGACACTATAGTGTTCGTTTTGGATGTTTTTTTACATTATTTTATATTAATATCGCCATTTTTGGATTCACTAAATTTACTCTAAAAATACGGAACCCCAACACGTGCGCACGATTGCCTGTTTTCTTTTGTAACGCGTCCTGCGACGTGTCTTTAGCGTTGCAGCGGTTAGCCGTCGTTTGTCCTCGCGCTGATACGCGGCGGGCGCCGCTGATAACGCCGTCTCGCCTACAGGGGTGCTTTTTATTAGCCCGACGGTAAATAGTTAGGGTTGCCAGTTACTGTTTTTCTCTTCTTTTTTTTTTAATTTTAATTTTCATCGTTGTTAATTGTTGCCTTGTTACAGTTAGAAGTGTTGGGTTTTGTTGTTAAGTAATTAAATAGAAGAAAATATTTGGAGTTAATTCATTATAATTTTAAGCCGGACCAGATCCTAGTGGAGATTATAATTTCGATCAATTTTAAGTAGAGCTTCAACATTGAAAGTTTACATACTTTTAAACGTACTTCGGAGCTGTGTTCAACAATACGATTGAGAGTAAGTTGTCTTTTATTTTCCATCCAAAAAACCTTTTTTTCTTCATTTGTGGGCAAATACAAAATTTGACTTCAGTAGAGAATTTAATTTGAAAAACCCAAAAACTAGTAACATACAGGTGAACGACCGGTGGCTCATCAATACAGACTTTGTTAAAGTTGCCAATGATTAAAAAATGTGAAGGTCGATGATTAAAGGGATATAAACGTGAAATCAAAATTGAGAGATTGACGCCCAAAGAGTGACGCCAGCTTCTAGAAATCACGATAGGTTCCAGATTTCCCGAACACCCACGGAGTCGGTGCTCGGAGTGTTAAAATGTTGGCAGTAACAAAAAAATCTTACAGAATCAACAAAAATGAAGCTGCAGCAACTTTTCGCGCTCTCGTACGGCAGTCGTACACTCCACTCATAACTGTTTCCGTATTTTCCCACTAGGTGATAAAATATGCGTCTGTGTAAGAAGTTCGATGGATGCAATGATGCGTTAATTGTTCCTTGTAAACGTACGGACGGAAGAGTTACCGCAACTTTACGAAGGCTTCTAGTCGATGACGTAACGCTAAAAAGAAGCCTGCACAATTATTACGATCATTACACGAAGTATGAAACCATTCAGACAGCTGTAAGGTATTAGCTGTAACATGAAACTACACTTCTCGATCGGTTTCAGTCGGCGAAGAACAGAATATTAAAAATGTGCAGGCGAAGGAAAAAAATACTCATCTCAAATGCCATAAACTGCGAAAAGTTCATCGACATGCCCTTCGCGGAATCCTCATATCTCTCAATTGTCCGAGATGAGTGGGGACGCGCATACTCGGCACATACAAGCACTCCGTGGTGTTTCGACGCTATGTATCACTTTCTGTCATTTGTGTGTTTTAGGGTTCCGTTCGAAACAAAAGCCAAAGGCACTATATTGTCATCTGTGCCTATAAATGTAGACATAAGTGTATTGGCAGCTTTACGCAATCAGATTTTGCCTGATTGAATCGTGTTACATATATTGAGGTAGACGCGTCACTGCTATTGTCCAAACAAAGACGAGACAACTGTCGACTACGAATCTCCATTCAACAAAGTACGTATTTATTCGATAGGATCAACAGATATCGAACACTTAGTGTAAATTTTTTTTTCCTAGAAAAAGTAAAATTATTATTAAACGACAGACAAATAGACTTTTGTAATATTTATTTAGATATATAAAAGGTATTACTAAGAAAGATTACTAATGTTAAATGTTTTATAATTTTCTTTATTCTACAGCAGAACCTTCAGTACTGATACGAGATAAAGCTTGTCTGAATTTTTAACGTCTGGTCCTTCATTAAAACAAATCGACGTGCACAAAAGCGCATCGTAAATGCAGTTTATTGTTCACGACATATTTTTATTAAACATATGCTTGTGATTTATTACGTTTTCGGACTTTACGTTTCTTATATAGTACTTTTTATTACCCAACGGGTAAGCGTGATCGTTCATAAAAATTCATGGCGTTGTGGTCGTCGCTGTGACGAGGACTCATATTCTTCATATAAAATATATACAAACAAACATTTTATTTTATTTTTTGTTAAGGTCTTGTGGTATTCAAAAAGGAAAGTAGCCTAAAACAGAATCCGCGTCGAATGGTATAACCCTATACCGATACGTTCAGTAATTATTTATTGATACCCGGACAGTAAAAAAAATAATTTTCATTATATATACTGTAACTTGGATACAGGATTTACAATATTTCTTAATATTTGTCTAGAAAAATTCTAGGCAAAGCGTGAGATCCCCATATATGCATGGCGGAATTCCAACGCCGGGTTTCATTGGATGCAGTCCAATCCTTAATAATGAAAAATATATCATATCGTTCAGGTTCTCAGCTATTGCTACATACATTTAAATTGTGGATATGATAACAAATATCGTATTGAAAAAAAAAAAATACAATTTCAAGTGACACAAAATTCACATATACAAGGACTTTACGGTCGTATGATCTATCTGACCAGCAATTCAAATTACTATATTTTAATTTAATTTTGTCAAGATATTGGAGGCAAAGAAATGTAGTACAGATTTACGATCGGTGTGGTATTACAGTTATCTGTTGTGCACTCGTTGCACCGATTCGCTTACGTGGTGGAAATCGATTTAAGCTTCGGAAAGACATCGATTCTTACACCCACAAAGGCGAACTTGCGAAAAATACGGAACGTACCAGAAAAATAGGCTTAGGCAAGATCATACGTATTGTACAGGAATACAAGTGATCGATTGGATGTCTCACACTCATCTAGTTTTATTTTAATGTCGACCGATGGCTATCTGCTTCTTCTTCTGCGTGGTTGCGGAATAAATTTTCTTCGTCGATTTCGATCACTATTACGTTCGCTGTCCTGATCTTAATTTCATACGACACACATTATTAGTGCACATTCTATTGTTCCAAATAGAAGTTTTCATTAATACACCATCCTATTTATTGGTAACGTACGTAAGAAACCTGTGTTCCGAGTTCCAAGTTTTTCAATATATGTTAGAAACAGATACTTAATAGTAGAAACGGTATCAATACGTCTCATGGATTTAAAGTTTCATAACAAACGACAAACAGTCGCTCTCCAGCGTGTAAATATTTATATTTCATAAATTCTAATCTATTCAAGTTTTATTTCAAAATAGAGTTAGGGTTCCTTCTACGTTGTTATTATATAATCGTACTTTGTTACAATACCAACTGCGAACCGCACTTTGATCTCGTCAGCATTTTTTTAATCTCTTAGACTTTTTTCCCCATGACAAGCTTATTTTAGAAGAATTATGAATTTGCTCGCTGTTCGATTTCGGTGATAAAATTTTGCTTATATAGCTCTGGTAGATAGTATCCACTTATCATTGGAAATCTCATGGTAATCCGCCCTAAATTTGTTGTAGTGTCAGGCCCTAATCCCCACTGCTGAGGTATATTCTTCCACAATCTTTTTGTTTTATACTAAGGGCCTCGATGTATCAGTAGCCCTACATGCTGGCCCAGTAAGTGTTGAGGGCTGATAACGATCGTCATGGGCAACACGATTCTGGAACTGCTGGCGCAGCGTGCTCGCCGATGCACAGAACAAGTCGGATTTAACTCAATTAAAAACTTTCTGATTGATTCACTTATGCTGAGGATCGAACCCGTATTAATTCTTATTTAAAACCAACATTCTTAACCGCTGAGCTACTACAGTTCTACTACACCGATCGAACAAAATCAAAACCAAGGTTTAGTATAAGTAGAAGACATTTCCAGCTACTGTCTTCTTGCTTTAAGTGATCCTATCTATTTAACAATTAAAAAGAATATTTTGATAATGGTTTGCTTTTAAACTTTATATAAACTTTAAACTTTATAAGTGTTTTCTTTTTAAAAACAATTTAAAAAAGAATATCTAAACCTAGCTTTAATTCGCACTGTTGGTGAAATTTTGAGGTAATTACATTGTTACTCCTGTTTCTCGACAACAAATGGCATTATTGTTAATGCTATTGTATACAGTTCAATTTGAAAAGTGTTAGCCTTAAATTTCTTACTCGTTTTTCTCAAGGAACGAGTAATACATACATTTTATAATCGATGTATGTCAATAGTTATGTACAACTTATAACTTAACGTTTTTGAAATTAGAAATTTGCAACTACGTAATATATACTACAGATGACACTTTACGTGTTATTATATATCTGAATATTTATTGTTGGAAAATAACATAAATAACTTTTCCCATTGGAAATTGGAAGTATATTCCTACGGCAAACCCGAAAGACATCCGAGCGAAGCTCGGTGTTCGAATACTTATTTATAAAGTTACATAAAATAATATTAAAAATGTGTTGGCGAGTGACAACCCTACCCGCCGCACTCCCGTCTGCAGTTTGGGATAGGTCGTCGCGATCGATACGCCGCGCCGCCCGCGCCGCCCCGCCGCACCCCGCGCCGCCTTTGTTTACTCCCACCAACCCCCAAAAATATATTTACGTGTTGTTATCGCGAACGGAATACGTGGCTTGTGTACGGCTACGGGAGAATACCGACAGTGACTTATTGTGGACGTGGATGAATAGATTGGACAAGTGTGTTTCAGGCTCGCGTGTCCAGTGTTCCGTATATGACTTTAAAAATAATATTATTCATAAAGTGATGTATTAACATGTACAAATTTATATATTTGTAATTAAAAAGAAAAAAGTTAGGCATAAGGTTAATTATTTATCAATTTTCCTTACGAATCGTCAATAACTGGAACTCATTCTATTTTCCTTGTAAATATCAAAGCTGCTTGTAAGCAGTGACCGTAGTTGTAATTCAATTCTCTGATGAGCATACATTTATAATTTTAATTTATTAAAAAAAGAAAACAGTCAACAAATTCTTTCCTCGAAAGTACATAGATGCCAAACTTCTATATCTACACCAAATTGTTTTCTTTAATAAAAGATAAAAAGCTCTGCTTACCTATCTTAAATACAGCGTCGTAATGTATAAGTGAACGTTGTTAAAAAGAGATAATTTAGAATAGCGAAAGATAAACAAGTATTTGCAATGAAATCGAAGCAATATCGAATATAATATAATGATACATTTTCCAAAAGTAGTTGAACGAAATACACACTGCCTGGCTGATTTGCTAACTTTTTCATTGCGGTTTCTCGAGCTATGAACTGAGAATATCCTAAAAGTAGCGCGGATTCCTAGAAATTTCTAGGAATCCGCATCTAGGAAGGTTAATTAATTTTTGTTAGGAATACTAATGTTATTCTCAAAGACGGTCTCGAGACACTGGCAAACACTCTATAAACGATCGCTTCGTGTCATATGCAATTATTAATAGCTCGCTTCGTGTCGCGGGGAACACGTCAACCCTTAAACCCTGAACTTTCTTCGCCAGGCCCCCGACACGCACTCAGCTGGAGTGTAGGACTTGAAGATTAAGGTTCTTGGTCTGAAGTAAAAAGTTGATCAAACCCGACAACGCCATAAAGCCCACACTAGAGACGTCCTTGGGTGATGGGCTCGGAAAGCTCAGATAGCTTTGCGAGGCGAAATCGACCCGACTAAGGCGCTTTGAAGAGAAATAGAAACGTACGCGGCACGTTAAAAAAAAGAAGAGAAAAAAAAATATCGAATTCGTATTCAAATTGTAAAGAAGTAACCAAAATGGTACTTGTTATGAAACAAACGTATTGTAATTTTAGAGACGGATCCGGTTCTTACGTCATTTTCGACGTATAGTATATATAATTCACTATTGTGTGTACTACCCTTTTGTCTATATCTCTTTCTCTCTGTCTCTCTCGCTTCTTCTGTACAACTTTTCTCCTGCTCTACTCCCTTTATTCTATAATCTTTTCTTCATTTCCCATTTTTCACCATGATGTTTCCTTCGTATTCGTAAAAATTAATTTGAATGTCTACTGCAGAGGATAACGTCTCAAATCCAGAACACGTGTGTTTATTTCAAACTAAAATATCATACTTATTACTCTCACACACACTAATCTACGTAAATTGCTCATGCGCTCAGGCGATCACTTAGCCTAATAAAGCTTTAACGTAATTTTTGCCCTTTTATGGGTGTGACATAAAAAAATATATATGAGAGCCCTTGTAAAAGTACAAACCGTAATAACGCGGACCCTTCGGGGCGAGGATAATGAAACGCGCAGTCGCCTAAATGGAATGAGCGCCGGCGCAGGGCTCGGGAACTTTTCATAAGTTACTTCAATTCCATGATAATGCGTATGCACAGAAAAGTGACTAGTTATCACTTAGTAGCTGAGATTATTAACTGACTGTCGCATAGCCGTGACGTTTCTGATTCTAATCATGGTAGTTGTTATACTCACCTTTGTTTATCATATATGCAATATCATACACTACCTCTGTTCAACTTTGGATTGAAATCGAAATGAAGCAGTAATCAAAAAGTTGTTAATGAAGGAAAGTGCAGATGATTTTTATTGACGACGAGCTCACACTTAAAGAATATTATACGTAATCTGCTTTAGTTTTTATTCGGAAATCCGAACTAAGTGACTGGTAAAAGAATAAAAGATTTGTTTAATATCTGTTCTACTAATAAACATTGGTACTATTTGTTAACTTTCCGGTATGATTTTTACATTTTAGGACTGTTGGAAAAGCAATTGAACGAGGAAAGGGGCTGGTCGTGACGATATAGGTGTCCTGTTATGGTTACATCATTGATATATAATAAAGAATGGATGCACAGTCCCGCGTTCAAAAACGGCCGCAGTAAATGAGTGCTAAAACAGACAGTTTAGCACTCATTGCATTTAGTATAGTTTCGTCGCATCTTCCGGTACGACGTCGAAGTGATCTGTCAAAAAAATTAAAAAATAACACGTCAAGAGCTTTGAAAAATAATGTTATTTTTGTTTTTGATAAGCAAAATTTAGTTTATTTATAATAGGTGCTCAATCTCCTATTATAATGAATATTCGATGAGTATTTTGTATTTCTTCATTTAAAGTAACATCAGAAGCCGAGTTATAAACCGACTTAAAATAAATACACCTTAGTAAAACCGGTCTCGTATTTCATGCGTTGTTACGTTATTCGGTTGCTTAATAATACTGACTCTGTATTTATACGAATAAAGTCGCCTTTTTTTATTTATTATTTGTTTTATATTTATACAAATCTTAAAATTACCTCCAAAGGGAAATCATACATTAGATTAAACCTATCCAAAACAAAAAAAATGTTTATTATACTCGAATTTGTTATTTAACAAATTATGTACTATAAGTATTAGGTTTATCAAAAATATTTCAATGTTTAATGAATGTCACTTTATTCTATTATATAAATAATGATAAAGCTTTATTTTACTTTATACTCCTTAGAAATTATGAAGTTCTTTCATGCATATATTCACCGATGTCATGAATTTAAATATTATCTTTAATTTTATGTGATTGCTACATTAAGTTTATTATGCAGAAAAATATCCTATGATTTTTTTTTATATATTCAATCAGAAAACAATAATAATGATTAAAATAAATTTAAATCACTCCACTGATATCTTGTTTTAGAACGGTACGTATGAATTGTAAAAAAATAGGACTTATTGTCTTCCAATAATAAAATGATCGTTACTTGTTGTCTTTGCATTTAAAAACAAACCTTATGTTTTGATACTTTAGTTGAAACGTCAGATGATAAATAATATTCCTTCCCTCTCTTTTCTTTGGCATTGCAAAATGGTGTTGTAAGATGTGTATTTAGAGCCATTTTTCGACGTTAAAATAATTAGCGATTCGTGCATCTTCCATTTTTAATAAGTGTATAGGCGACAAAAGTTCGTTCGTGTTTTTCGTTTTTCATATGTTTGCTCTAATTTAATAATCTAGTGGTTAGAAGCTGCGTAAGTATTATATTTTCTTACAATTACTATTTTAGTGTTTCTATTTTTATTTTGCCAAAACTCTTCCAAAAGTTGTCGACCCCTGGCCGCAGGGCGTCAGTTTCCATTGATTTATCACTAAAACCGCCCAGCGCAGGAACAACTCACTCGGACGGGGGAGGCCGCAGCGCCGACCCAACTACACACAAACAGTCGAACGAGCATTCGGTGTGGTGGAGATCGCACGGTGAGTGTACTGACGTCTTCGTATGAAAAAATAGAGCGGCGATAGCTCAGCGGTTGATAGCGCGCCTTCCGACTGGAACGCACCGGGTCGTGTCCCGGTCGCGGGCGTATTGACCGATAGGTTCTTAATTCAAATTTAGAACTGCTCTCCCGTGCCTAGGATAGCACGTTAGCCCTTCGTCTTGATCGTCGGGATCTCGTCGGTGACGTGACGACGGCCGGTAGCGACCGCCAATCCGCATTGTGGGGAACTCACATGGACATCCGAGCCTTTTCACCTGAAACAAAAAACCGGGGTGGATGATGCCAGGGCGTTTTTTCCGTGAAAAGTCTGTTAATAAACACATTAGCCGACTCCCATCGTTTACAGTACTCTGCGGCAAGTCCGAATTGCTCCGGCTGAGGTGAAGCGTTCGAGCTGGTGGACCCAACCTGATTACCCAGGATATTCACTGAACGGGCCGGAGGTGTTATCTACTCCCATTTAGGCCTACCGACGACTCGGCTCATTTCTGGGCTGCAATAATGAGCTTAATCCAGCAACATTGAAGTACGGGTGTGCACTCGAGCTAGACGCTCCCTTCATCTTTGGGACTGTTCAGTCGACGTGGCTGGTCGTGGTTGGGGTTCCTCTGCCTCCTCTTTTCTCTATGTAGTCGCTTTTCCCGTTGTTTCAGACGCATAATGGTACTCCTAGGAGGCGTCATAGTCAGTTTTTTTTTTTATTTAATTAATATTATTTTAATTAAAATTAAATCCAGTATAATAATGATTGACACTTACTATGGCTATAACATAAAACGCGCACTTAAACACTTGCAAAATCTAATTAACGCGACCACTTTCATTTTAATCTGCGCACGTGTTAATCAGCAAATTATATCCTTGTACCTAAGCGTCAACTTTTTGGATAAACTGCGCTGTCACCATGTAGCGGCACGAGTCAAGAGGATCTAAGTAATGGTTACTTTTCTCTACTCAACGATATATAAATGAGTCGCGCTTGGCACATAGTTCAGAGCCGCAGCCCTCGTCGAGGCGACATGTGTTCGTTGCGTGCGATTTTAGCAAGCAATCCCTCACTGCCGATCCGAAAGACGTTTCATAGATTGTTTTATTAGTGGAGTGAAAAAAAATGCGACAACCTCCATCGTCTAGTCAAAATCAAAGGGCAATATTGAAATGAATAAACACAATAAATGTATGCACATAGGTTCTTATTCACGCCTGTTACAATATAATAATATTACAGAATATTTCATGTCCTCTTACTTTGTTCGTGATTGCGATTCTTATCTCGATCCCGGTCAAAAGTAAAATCATTCGTGTGGCCAGTGCGCATATTTTTGAAAATAATACGGATTTATAAGTCGTGATTTAGAAATCTATGCTTGATCAGTAAGTAACTTTTGTTCATCTATCACGAACTGAAGTCACTTCGCTTCAATAGCAAGTATATTATTTCATTTTTACTTTTGCAAATTTCACGTTGCGCTTGGACTGATCACATTCTAACTGTTTTCGCGGCATATCGAAAAATCCCACCATTTTGTAATACCAAATCCTGTATTGTAACTAATTATTAGATATCTAGTCTAATATTTATTAAATCTCTTCTAGTCTAATTTAGTCATTTAACCAATTCCTTTATTTATTACCATTGTATGTCCTGGGACATTAGCTATGAAGATTTTCGTTTTTTATTATATGGAATGCAGTAAAGGGCCCGTCTATAAACGAACTCGGAAAGTGTGCCTTAAAATGACCGGTATCTAAAACGGACCTATTATACTTAAGGGAGTATATATAGGTCGTGAGGATTGATATCGCACACCGTAGACAGAGACGGGAAATGCCAACCCAATACGTATGCTGTGTTTGACGTGTTTCGTCTCCGTCTCTCGCGCACCTTATCAGTGTATGCACTGAAGCCGATGTACGGACGGTAATCCGTGCACTTCGATCGGCGGTCCGATGAGGCTCGAGCGGAACCGACGCGGCGCACTCGGTGACGTCGGCGCGCGCGCCGCCGGCGGCCGTGGGAACCGAACGCAGCCGGTGCATCGCAAATGCGTAATGCACGTTTATAGATTTTGCGGCCCGAAGGGGTGGCGTTTTAATAAAATATTATACCAACGTCCGTTCGTCGCACTAGTTTAATACGTATTGATTTGTATTGAGCGATGGACCGTCGCACACCATAAATATACACCTTTTCGATATCGCGATCGGATATCTCGAAGTTGAACCGCAAAAATACTTTTGGAAAGACGAGACGTACGTATATTCGACGATAACGATGAATGTTGTTGACGACATTTACTTAGTTCATATAAAATTAAAAATCTATAAGTATTTCACAACATTAACTTAGTATGTTTCCAACATTGTGTACCCTTTTTGATTAAAATAAAATTTAATCTTATATAACATGGTACAAGTTAGGAACTGTGTACTTTTCGTGCCTGGACTACGACGTCGATCGAACCGTATGCGATCCTCACAAAGAATTTTAACGCCGGATGAAATATAATAGTAAATGAGATCTTCAAGGAGGTCGATCGAAATTGGCATATTCAATTAAAGCCTAACAGGTAACTCGCACATTCTTAAAATACATGAGCTGCCCGTTAAGCTATACGCATGACCTGTACGTGCAAGTCGACGCTGGGAAGTCGCGCGGTCGTCGCGTTACGAGTCGCGAATAGCTCGCGCTGGAGTTCCTTTGTTAAAATAAACAAACATTTGAGGTCTTTCAACTCGGCCCGAGGCGTTGTGGTTGTTGTACGAGCGAATTTTGAATTTTCAACCGATTTCGAACCAGCGCAAGCGACAGTCGCTAAACTGTGATGCCTCCAGCATGATAGGATGTAAGATTTTTGTAAAACATTGTATTAAATATCTAAATTACGTTCGGGTGTAAGAAAACGTCGATTCGTTTAAAGAGATAACCACACTCGGCGGTGTAGACCTACGTCAATTTTAGAAACATTAATTTCTAATAAGTTTAATCTCAAATAACACAAAATTTTCCCCCGTACTTCAATAAAATGGTTACACCCCTTCACATGGTTAGGTAATGTTGTTGAATGTTATCTTGAGTTTTGAAGGATTTGTATTTCATGAAATAGGACCTGCAAATGTTGCGAAGACTCATTACAATACCGTTGATTTAAAAATAGCATCAGTTTTGTTGGTAATGTTTTTAAAAGGCAACGGTGGAAAATACCGGCGTTTTTTTATACTTGCAATGTCTTTAACCATAAATAATGGTTTCGTAATATATACACAAGATTAAATTTATATAAAACAACGACAATTATTTATAACAGCGTGTACAAGAATTCTATAATATTTTATAGAAAACACTTAGATTGTAGTCATTCGTAGCTAGCTGAAAAAAAATCGACTTCATTTCGCTGTATAAAAGATATAATAGCTTTTCTATATCGAAGCTCGAAATCCATGAAAATGAACTAGTTTGAAATTCAAATAATTTATAGAAGCTAAATGGTTGAACTAAAATTTAATAGAAATTTAAACTGAACCGATACCAGTGGTATCGTGGTGATGACGTAGCAAAAAGGTGGAATCACCTACTGCTGATTATCCTGCAGGTTTGAAGCTTTGAGAATTATGAAATTGTTAAGCGATCGGTTAACATGCCTGGTCCGATGACACTGGAAGTAGGCGATCTATATTACTAGTGTTTATTTGCATTAGTCCAGCGCAAACAGTTGTATGTCTGCACTGTTTTCTAGCGAAGCTGACCATGTCATTTCATTTCATTTATTCACAAGTTATTAATTCATTTTAATTATATATCTAATTTTTTTCCAAAATATTGTAATGCAATGTAAATTAAATCGTTATCACAATATTTCGACATCAATAGCTATTGCGTCCAGGCCGAGATGAGCGGCAAATAGTTTCTATTTCTACAAACGCTAACGCCTTAACGTGTCCGATATTTGCCTAGAAAAAAGTAAATTTTTGCTTATCTAACGCACCTGACATTTCATAAGCAATCTCGTATGTGTATCATTCTTATATCTAGAGAACTGAAATTCAATTTTAGTAGACAAATATCGGACACCTCGTTGCGTTATCGTTTGTAGGAATAGAAATTAGTGTCGCTTGTCTCGGCCTGCAGTTTCTTCTCTAAGAGTTGGACAATCTATTGTAAAGGCCCGACGTTAGATGTCCGTCATTTCATTTAGGGTTGATAAAAAAAATTGAATAATATTCAATATAATCGTATCATTAAGTTTTATTTATTTAGCGACGACGTCACACGTTACTATCATTAACATCTTATTAACTCCATCGGGCCTAGCGTGACGCCCTAGACAAGAGTCTCTCTATAGGTTTGTCCCTTTGGATCATTAATTTGGGCGACGAGGATAACCTTATAAAGATACTCTTGTTAGGGTGTCATGCTAGGCCCGCAGGAGTCTCCAATCTAAACTGAAGAGAATTTGTAAAAAAGGAAAAACATCTATGTCTATTGATTAATGTGCTTACAGAACCCTAAAGATCTTTTTTTTTTAATTTCTAGCCATTAATTTAATTTCTAGCTAGAGATTTGTGAGGTGACAGATCTGCTGTAAATTAAACTGTTAAGTGTTTTTCCTGAATTAGGACTTCCGGACCACGATCGTATCTGTGACTGTCTTTATCTAGCTATCATGATACAGGTTGTAGTTTCAAGCCGTCGCAGTAAATGATCCTTTCTACGCATAGTGTTACATCCCCTTTCAGAATTGTTCTGACTACGTGTTCCCAACGACGAACACACATGACTATCGGAACCGTGAGAGCGTCAAATATTGCAACCCCACCACACGGCCGCGCCATACATTAACCCTAATCGGTGTAACCGATATTCGCTTACTCTCTGTCGCGAGTATACGACGTATTCATTACGGTATTGTATGGGCTTTATTGCATCGGCTATTATATATCGATAGCGTTTGTGTTTTGCTCTTATTTCTTTAGTATCCGATGCGCGCTCAAAAACAACCGTCCTCCAATGATGTTACTATATGTATTTTTTTGTATTGTAAGATGAATTTAAGATCGTAATTTAAAATACTGGAACATATAATATGAACTGTGAGATAAAATAATAGACAAAGAGTGGATTTTATTAATAGTGAGGGAAAGGAAATTATAGTACGTTTGTAACATTTACTTTTTATGGTTCCGTAACCAAGGGTGTTAAAGGGACCCTATTACTAAACCTCCACTGTCAGTTTGTCTGTCAGCTAGTTGTATCTTATAAACAGTAATAGGTAGACAATTAAAATTTTCACAGAGTATGTATTTGTATTGTCGCTGTGACTACAAATAATAAAGATAAAATGAAATTAGAAATTATAAGAGGCCCTTATACAAGAAATGTTTTATTTTTGCGTTTTTTGCTTGCTTTTAATAATGACAATAAGTAGATGCTTGACACAGTGTGTATTACTACAGTCGCTACAATAAAAAAAATAATACAATTGAAAAAAAGTTGAAAATTAAAAGGGGGGTCCCCATACAAGAAACGTGTTCTTTCGTCGTTTTTTGTAGTTTTTTCTAAATTAACTATTTTAAAAAGTATACAGTGTTTCATATTGTACGATGGTACGCAACCTTCATTTACGAGTTCGACTCGAATTTGGCCGGTTTTTAATATTAATTCAAACTTAAATATAAAATTCTAATATTATTTTTTTTAATACGAAACCTTAACAGGTGTCAGGAACTAAATTTTAAAAATGCGTACCATAATTGTAATGTAATTATGCCTAAAATTTTTTTGTCAATATTTTACCGTGCTTATCTGCCATTTTATTATATTGACGCGGCTCTGTACGTACGTGTCGGGCGGGTTATGATATTTTTTGAACCTACCCAGCATTAACAGTTAAAAAGAAGACTTACTACAATTACAGCCTTTTTAAAATTATATTGCAATTGTTACTAATTTTCTTATAAGAATTTTGATAAATAGTAGGGGCAACTGTTGTTCCTGTGGACGGAGGTACCTATGGACATCGAGAGTACTTTACATTATAAACGATTAAATTAATATATCCATAGTGTTTCTGACTTATAGCAACACTGACTTGTTGACATTTCATTTCTGTCAAATTTTGTATTCGTTTGGCGGCATCGTTCTGTTTTCATACAAAAAGTTCATATTTAACTAAATATTTTTTAATGACCAATCATAATTTTAATTAGAAATTATATTTTACGGTTAGACGACTTATTGGATTAAACGCTAGTGCAACTTTAACTGCTCTTTGTGAGTGTTTTAATATGGTCGTGTTTTAATATATAAATAAACATTTTAAGTAAAATTCGGGGGTACGTCCACAGGTATATAACAGTTGCGCCTATCAATCAAAACGGGTATATTTTTGATTAGGTGTCACAACACAACTGGCACAAAACTCGACTTCCTTCATTCGCATTGCGCAGCTATCGCGCAAAGCACACAGCGCAGATCTGATAAACGCGATAGCGCTATGTGAGTCGCGCCGCAGACTTTGCTATGGAAGAATGTAATCCTCAAACACCCGTGTAAATAAAGACAGACCGTCACGTCGAGGACGGCGTGTGCCAAGCGATAGGGTTGTTCTGTGGATTTGTGGTCGTCCTTTTTCTATATATCAGATCGAAGGGCAGACGAGCATGCGAGCCACTTAAAGGCGGGTGGTCAACGCCGCCCGTTAACGCTCGCAACACCAGAGGAGTGACCGGTTCGTTGCCAGCCTTTTGTCTGATGGCGGGGACAGTGGACGATCTGTTTTCCACTGCCTGGTCGTTGAGTTCCAGGCGAGTCGAATCTTACTAGACAGTTGGAGAATTTACCGTTCTAGGTTATGACTATATTTTCGTGATGACCACTCGGAGAATTCTTCTTTCTCGGCGGGAACCAGTTCTAATAGCGATGGTAGTCTGTTTACGGGCATTTGAACCTGCCGATTTAGTGATGAAAATAGCCTATGTGTCAGGAAATGAAAACAGTTGTAGTCTAGGTATTCTCGCGTGGTAAACGATATTGCACATCTCGATGAAGTCGATTTATTTTTCTGAAGAAATGTGTGGGTCAATCCGAGAATCGGGTAAGAAATACTTTTCCGAATCTGTAAATTTTGCCGAGGTTACAAAAAACAAAACAAAAAATGTCATTGCGTAGCGACAACAATTAAATCTTGGGTGTATCAAAAACGAAGATTGCAAAGAAACATGTAATTTGGAAAAATAACATTTACTCGATTTGTTTTAACTTATTAAACATTTTTGTATAGTGGTGCATTAGGAGGCAGTCGGACAGTCCGATATTGATGTGCATTTGAGATTTTGTGTAATGTCTAACTTTCTTTGTGTAATGTTTATGCTTTGGAATGTGAGCTTCGAAATAAACTGTATACGATTTTAATGAAGTTTGATATTATAATTTTCCTCCTTGTGCCTTTAAACATCTAAAACCAATCAAAGCGAAATCTAAAAGTAACGTTTAGTTTTTAGTCAATACTGTAAATGACAATTTTAGACGAAAA